>JAKWBO010000035.1:406768-485123 GCA_034336685.1 Luscinia luscinia | reverse complement strand
CCCTGACCCCGTGTCCCCAGCTGGCTGTCAACCCCAGTGTCTCCAGGCTGTCCCCAGGCTGTCCCCCATGTCCCCAGGGTGTCACCCCGTGTCCCCAGGCTGTCCCCCCATGTCCCCAGGCTGTCACCCCGTGTCTCCAGGCTGTCCCCAGGCTGTCCCCAGGCTGTCCCTCCATGTCTCCAGGCTGTCCCCCCATGTCCCCAGGCTGTCCCCAGGCTGTCACCCCGTGTCCCCAGGCTGTCCCCCCTGTGTCCCCATGTCTCCAGACTGTCCCCCCATGTCCCCAGGCTGTCCCCCAGGCTGTCCCCCCGTGTCCCCAGGCTGTCCCCCCATGTCCCCAGGCTGTCACCCCGTGTCCCCAGGCTGTCACCCCGTGTCCCCCAGGCTGTCCCCAGGCTGTCACCCCGTGTCCCCAGGCTGTCACCCCGTGTCCCCAGACTGTCACCCCGTGTCCCCAGGCTGTCACCCCGTGTCCCCAGGCTGTCCCCAGGCTGTCACCCCGTGTCCCCAGGCTGTCCCCATGCCATTCCCGGGACTCACTGACGATTTTGTCGACCGAGTCGTGGTCGTCGAAGGTGACGAAGGCGAAGCCGCGCTTCTTGCCGCTGCCGCGGTCGGTCATGATCTCGATGACCTCGATCTTGCCGTACTGCCCGAAGTACTCGCGCAGGTGCTGCTCCTCCGTGTCCTCCTTGATGCCGCCCACGAAGATCTTCTTCACCGTCAGGTGCGCGCCGGGCCGCTGCGAGTCCTGCAAAGGGGCCGGGCCACGGCGCTGGCAGCGGGCAGGGGCACAGCGCCCCAGTGCCACTAGCGTCCCCAGTGACACCAGCGTCCCCAGTGACACCAGCCACAGGGGCACAGCGCCCAGTGCCACCAGTGTCCCCAGTGCCACCAGTGTCCCCAGTGCCACCAGCGTCCCCAGTGACACCAGCCACAGGGGCACAGCGCCCCAGTGCCACCAGCGTCCCCAGTGCCACCAGCGTCCCCAGTGCCACCAGCCACAGGGGCACAGGGCACAGCGCCCCAGTGCCACCAGTGTCCCCAGTGCCACCAACCACAGGGGCACAGCGCCCCAGTGCCACCAGTGTCCCCAGTGCCACCAGTGTCCCCAGTGCCACCAGCGTCTCCAGTGCCACCAGTGTCCCCAGTGACACCAGCGTCCCCAGTGCCACCAGCCACAGGGGCACAGGGCACAGCGCCCCAGTGCCACCAGTGTCCCCAGTGCCACCAACCACAGGGCACAGCGTCCCAGTGCCACCAGTGTCCCCAGTGCCACCAGTGTCCCCAGTGCCACCAGCGTCTCCAGTGCCACCAGTGTCCCCAGTGACACCAGCGTCCCCAGTGACACCAACCACAGGGGCACAGCGCCCCAGTGCCACCAGCGTCCCCAGTGACACCAGTGTCCCCAGTGCCACCAGCCACAGGGCACGGGCACAGCGTCCCCAGTGCCACCAGCGTCCCCAGTGCCACCAACCACAGGGGCACGGGCCACCAGCGTCCCCAGTGCCACCAAGCACAGGGGCACGGGGCACCAGTGTCCCCAGTGCCACCAGCCACAGGGGCACGGGGCAGGGCTGGCAGCGGGCACAGGGCACAGTGTCCCCAGTGCCACCACTGTCCCCAGAGCCACCAACCACAGGGGCACGGGGCAGGGCTGGCAGTGGGCACAGGGCACAGTGTCCCCAGTGCCACCACTGTCCCCAGAGCCACCAACGACAGGGGCACAGGATGGGGCTGGCAGCGGGCACAGGGCACAGCGTCCCAGTGCCACCAGTGTCCCCAGTGCCACCAACCACAGGGGCACAGGGCGAGGCTGACAGTGGGCACCAGGCCATCAGTGTCCCCAGTGTCGCTGTCCCCACTGCTGCTGTCCCCAGTGCAACCACCCACAGGGAAACATGGCCCAGCCACTAACGCTGTCCCTGTGCCACCAGCAGGAAACACGGCACTGTCCCTGTCCCCAGTGTCACTGCTATGAGCAGCAGACATGGCCACCAGCACCCCTGTGCCCAGGTGCCACTGCCAGGAGCACCTGGCACAGCCACAGCCACTGTCCCTGTCCCCAGAGCTACCACCCACAGGGAAACACGGGCACAGTCACTGTCCCCAGAGCTACCACCCACAGGGAAACATGGCCACAGCCACTGTCCCTGTCCCCGGTGTCTCCAGCAGGGTGTGACTCCCCTTGTCCCCAGCCCATCCCAAGCCAGGCCACTTGTCCCAAAACTGTCCCCAAATCCCGGCTGAACCTGCGTTTGTGCCACCCCAGAGTCCCTCCCTGAGCTGTGTCCCCTCACCTGCACGTCCCCAACCCGTGCCTGTGTCCCCTCACTCGTTACCTGTGCGTGTCACAGAGTCCCGGCTCCGGTATCTTTCTGTCACCTGTCCCTGGAGTCCCTTTCCCCTCAATGCACCCAGGGTCACCCCAACGTCTCCAATGTCCCCAGTGTCCCCTCACCTCTCAGGACACGGCCTGTTTAGGCTCCACCACTCTGCTGTGTCCCCTCCCAGTGTTCCCAGTGTCCCCAGTGTCCCCATGTCCCCTCACCTCTCGGGACACGGCCTGTTTAGGCTCCACCACTCTGCTGTGTCCCCCTCCCAGTGTCCCCATGTCCCCAATGTCCCCTCACCTCTCAGGACACAGCCTGTTTAGGGTCCCACCACTCTGTTGTGCCCCCCATGTCCCCATGTCCCCAGTGTCCCCAGTGTCCCCTCACCTCTCGGGACACGGCCCGTTTAGGGTCCACCACTCTGTTGTGTCCCCCCATGTCCCCAGTGTCCCCAATGTCCCCTCACCTCTCGGGACACGGCCCGTTTAGGCTCCACCACTCTGCTATGGCCCCCTCCAGTGTCCCCATGTCCCCAATGTCCCCTCACCTCTCGGGACACGGCCCGTTTAGGCTCCACCACTCTGCCATCCACCTTGTGTGGCCGCGCGTTCATGGCGGCGTCGACCTCCTCCACCGAGGAGTAGGTGACGAACCCGAACCCCCGCGAGCGCTTGGTGTTGGGGTCCCGCATCACCTGGGGACAGGGACGTGTCAGGGACAGGGACAGGGCCAGGGACAGGGCAGGACAGGGACAGGGGGTACATGGCAGGGACATGGGCAGGGACACAGGGACAGGGATATGACGAACCCGAACCCCCTAGCGAGCGCTTGGTGTTGGGGTCCTGCATCACCTGGGGACAGGGACATGTCAGGGACAGGGCAGGGACAGGGACAGGGGGTACATGGCAGGGACATGGGCAGGGACACAGGGACAGGGATGTGACGAACCCGAACCCCCGCGAGCGCTTGGTGTTGGGGTCCCGCATCACCTGGGGACAGGGACGTGTCAGGGACAGGGACATGGGGGACAGGGACAGGGACAGGGACAGGGGCAGGGACAGGCAGGGACAGGGAGTACATGGCAGGGACAGGGCAGGGACATGGACAGGGACACAGGGACAGGGATGTGACGAACCCGGAACCCCCAGCGAAGCGCTTTGGTGTTGGGGTCCCGCATCACCTGGGGACAGGGACGTGTCAGGGACAGAGACAGGGCAGGGACAGGGACGTGTCAGGGACAGGGCAGGGACAGGGGGTACATGTCAGGGACAGGGCAGGGACATGGGCAGGGACACAGAGACAAGAGCAGGGGATGCCAGGCAGGGATTTGCTGTCCCAGAGATGGTTTTGGGGATCCCAAAGAGGGACTTGGTGTCCCAGGGCAGGTTTTGGTGTCCCAGGGCAGGTTTTGGGGTGCTCCCAGGGCAGTGTTTGGTGTCCCAGGGATGGTTTAGGTGACCCAGGGCAGTGTTTGGTGTCCCAGAGCAGGTTTTGGTGACCCAGGGCAGGTTTTGTGGTGCTCCCAGGGCAGTGTTAGGTGTCCCAAGGTAGGTTTTGGTGACCCAGGGCAGGTTTTGGGGTGTTCTCAGTGCAATGTTTGGTGTCCCAGGGCAGGTTTTGGTGTCCCAGGGCAGTTTTGGGGTGCCCCAGTGCAGTGTTCGGTGTCCCAGGGCAGTGTTCGGTGTCCCAGAGCAGGTTTTGGTGCCCCAGGGCAGGTTTTGTGGTGCCCTCAGTGCAATGTTTGGTGTCCCAGAGCAGGTTTTGGTGACCCAGGGCAGGTTTTGTGGTGCTCCCAGGGCAGTGTTAGGTGTCCCAAGGTAGGTTTAGGTGACCCAGGGCAGGTTTTGGGGTGTTCTCAGTGCAATGTTTGGTGTCCCAGGGATGGTTTAGGAGTCCCAGGGCTGTGTTTGGTGTCCCAGGGCAGGCTTTGGTGTCCCAGGGCAGGTTTTGGGGTGCTCCCAAGCAGTTTAGGGGTGCCCCAGGGCAGTTTAGGGGTGCTCCCAGGGCAGTTTAGGGGTGCTCCCAGGGCAGGTTTTAGGTGCTTTAGGTGTTTTGGGTGCCCCAGTGTAGTGTTAGGTGCCCCAGGGCAGTGTTAGGTGTCCCAGGGCAGGTTTTGGGTGCCCCAGTGCAGTTTTGGTGCCCCAGGGCAGTTTTTGGGTGCCCCAGGGCAGTTTTTGGTGCCCCAGCCGCCCGGGCGCCTCACCACGCGTCGGTCAGGGTGCCCCAGGACAGGTTTTGGGGTGCTCCAGGAATTTCTGGGTGCCCCAGGACAGGTGTTTGGGTGCCCCAGGACAGGTTTTTGGGTGCCCCAGGACAGGTTTTGGGTGCCCCAGGACAGTTTTGGGTGCCCCAGGACAGGTTTTGGGTGCTCCCCAGGACAGGTTTTTGGGTGCCCCAAAACAGTTTGGGTGCCCCAGGGCAGTTTTTGGGTGCCCCAGGACAGGTTTTGGGTGCCCCAGGGCAGGTTTTGGGTGCCCCAGCCGCCCGGGCGCTCACCAGCACAGTCGGTCAGGGTGCCCCAGGACAGGTTTTGGGTGCCCCAGGACAGTTTTGGGGTGCCCCAGGACGGGTTTTGGGTGCCCCAGTGCATTTTTGGGGTGCCCCAGTGCATTTTGGGGTGCCCCAGGACAGGTTTTGGGTGCCCCAGGACAGGTTTTGGGTGCCCCAGCCGCCCCGGGCGCTCACCACGCAGTCGGTCAGGGTGCCCCAGGACAGGTTTTGGGTGCTCCCAGGCATTTCTGGGTGCCCCAGGACAGTTTTGGGGTGCCCCAGGGCAGTTTTGGGTGCCCCAGGACAGGTTTTTGGGTGCCCCAGGACAGGTTTTGGGTGCCCCAGGACAGGTTTTGGGTGCCCCAGGACAGGTTTTGGTGCCCCAGCCGCCCGGGGTGCTCACGACGCAGTCGGTCAGGGTGCCCCAGGACAGGTTTTGGGGTGCTCCCAGGGCGGTTTCTGGGTGCCCCAGGACAGGTGTTTAGGTGCCCCAGGACAGGTTTTGGGTGCCCCAGGACAGGTTTTTGGGGTGCCCCAGGACAGGTTTTGGGGTGCCCCAGGACAGGTTTTGGTGCCCCAGGACAGGTTTTGGGTGCCCCAGGACAGGTTTTGGGTGCCCCAGGACAGGTTTTGGGTGCCCCAGGACAGTTTGGGTGCCCCAGGGGCAGTTTTGGGTGCCCCAGGACAGGTTTTGGGTGCCCCAGGGCAGTTTTGGGTGCCCCAGCCGCCCAGGGCTCACCACACAGTCGGTCAGGGTGCCCCAGGACAGGTTTTTGGGTGCCCCAGGACAGGTTTTGGGTGCCCCAGGACAGTTTTTGGGTGCCCCAGCAGCCCAGGGGCTCACCACGCAGTCGGTCAGGGTGCCCCAGGACAGGTTTTGGTGCCCCAGGACAGGTTTTGGGGTGCCCCAGGACAGTTTTGGTGCCCCAGGACAGGTTTTTGGGTGCCCCAGCCGCCCGGGCGCTCACGACGCAGTCGGTCAGGGTGCCCCAGGACGGGTTTTGGGGTGCTCCCAGGAATTTCTGGGGTGCCCCAGGACAGGTTTTGGGTGCCCCAGTGCAGTTTTGGGGTGCCCCAGTGCATTTCGGGTGCCCCAGGACAGGTTTTTGGGTGCCCCAGGACAGGTTTTGGGTGCCCCAGCAGCCCAGGGGCTCACCACGCAGTCGGTCAGGGTGCCCCAGGACAGGTTTTGGGGTGCTCCAGGAATTTCTGGGGTGCCCCAGGACAGGTTTTTGGGTGCCCCAGGACAGGTTTTGGTGCCCCAGGACAGGTTTTTGGGTGCCCCAGTGCATTTTTGGGTGCCCCAGCAGCCCGGGAGCTCACCACACAGTCGGTCAGGGTGCCCCACTGCTCGAAGTGGCTGCGCAGGCTCTCGTCCGTGGTCTCGAAGCTCAGGCCGCCGATGAAGAGTTTCCGCAGCTGCTCCGGCTCCTTGGGGGGACTGGGGGAGGGAGAGGGGCTCAGGGGGACCCCAAAACCTCCTCACACAGCTCTGGGGACCCCAAAACCTCCTCACACAGCTCTGGGGACACCCCAAAACTCCTCACACAGCTCTGGGGGCTGGGGACCCCCAAAACCTCCTCACACAGCTCTGGGGGGCTGGGGATCCCCAAAACTTCTCACACAACTCTGGGGACCCCCAAAACTTCCTCACACAGCTCTGGGGACCCCCAAAACTTCCTCACACAGCTCTGGGGGGCTGGGGACCCCCAAAACTCCCTCACACAGCTCTGGGGACCCCCAAAACCTCCTCACACAGCTCTGGGGGGGCTGGGGACCACCTAAAACTCCCTCACACAGCTCTGGGGGGGCTGGGGACCCCCTAAAACCTCCTCACACAGCTCTGGGGGGCTGGGGATCCCAAACTTCCTCACACAGCTCTGGGGGGCTGGGGACCCCAAAACCTCCTCACACAGCTCTGGGGGGCTGGGGACCCCTAAACTCCCTCCACACACAGCTCTGGGGGGCTGGGGACCACCCAAAACTCCCTCACACAGCTCTGGGGGCTGGGGATCCCCAAAACTCCTCACACAGCTCTGGGGGGGCTGGGGACCCCCAAAACCCCTCCTGAACCACCCACAGCTCCTGACACCCCAAAATCTCTCGTGGGACTCCCCTCCACTCACAACTCCTGACACCCCAAAATCCCTCCTGGAATTCCCAGAATTCCTGACATCCCAAATTCCCTCCAAAATTCCTCCCAGAGCTCCAGGGAGGTTCTGACATCCTAAAATCTCCCAGGACTCCCCAAAATCCCTCCTGGGACCACTCACAGCTCCTGACATCCCAAATTCCTTCCAAAACTTCTCACAGAGCTCCAGGAGGTCCTGATATCCCAAAATCACCCCTGGGACCCAAAAATCCCTCCTAGGACTCCTCCACACAGCTCCTGATACCCCAAAATCCCTCCCGGAATTCCCAGAACTCCTGACATCCCAAATTTCCTCCAAAATTCCCCCCAGAGCTCCAGGGAGGTCCTGACATCCCAAAATCACCCCCAGGACCCAAAAAAATCTCTTCCTGGGACTCCAAATTTCACCCTGGACCTCCCCCCAGAGCTCCTGATACCCCAAATCCCCCCTGGGGACCCCCAGCCCCAATCTGAGGAGGGGGCCCAGCCCCCGACCCCCCTCACCTGAGACCCCCAGATCCCTTTTAGGAACCCCCAGACGCTACAAGGACCCAGAGCCCCCGGGCCCCATCCCTGCCCCTCCCTCCCAAATTTCTGGGGCCAACTGATCCTCGAGCATCCCCAGCCCCCATTTTCAGGGCTCCCCAACCCAAATCCCTCCATCTCCCAGGCCCCCAAATCTCCCCCACATCCCCAAATTTTGGTGCCCACCCTCCCCTTCAATACCCCCAATCCCTATTTCTGCAACCCCAGCCTCTCATTTTAACCCCCCACCCCAAATCTGGACTCCCCACTCCCCCAAACCCCCCAGCTCTAATTTTTAACCCCCCAAGCTCTCATACCTCAAATTTTGACCTCCCCAGCCCCAAAATCCCACCCCCCAGCCATTATTTGGGAGATTTCGAACATCCCCCCAATGTGTGTCCCCCACAATGTGTGTCCCCCTCATGTGTCGCCCCCCATCCCGGGTGACACAAAGGACGCGCACGTGGCCTCGGGGGGTGGGGGTGAGGGGTCGCGCATGCGCCTGAGGGGGGGGGGATGGGGGTGGGGAGGGGCGTTTGTGTGACCCCCCACAATGGCGGCTGCGCGCGTGAGGGGGGAGGGGGGGCGCGCAGGCGCAGTGCGAGCCCGCGGCCTGCCAGGCGGCGCCGTGAGGGGGGCCGAGGGGGGACGGGACGGATTGAAAAAAAACAAAACACGCACAACAAAAAAACGCGCGGGGAATCGCTGAGGGGGGAAAGCGGCGCTGGCGCTCACCTCGGCCTTGGCCATGGCGGCGGCGCGGGCGGGGCGGGCCGGGCGGTGGCGGCAGCGCGCGATGCTCCCTCTGCGAGGGCCGACACGGAAAGGGGCCGAGCGACGCGAGCGCCGCCGCCTCACCCGCCGCCCCCGCCGCCCGCTCGGCCCCCGCGCCGCCTCCCATTGGCTGCGGCCGCTCTGCGCCGCCGCCCCATTGGCTCGCTGGCCGCGCTCCTCCCGCGCCGCCGCCGCTGATTGGCTGCGTGCGCGCTGCTCCCGCCCCCGCGCCGCGCTGATTGGGTAAATCCGCTGTTGCCACGCCTCGCGCGGCTTTTCCCGCTCCGGCCCGGAGACTCCCCGGCGCGCCGCTGATTGGTTGGTGCCGCGGAAGGCCCCGCCCCTCGCCCGGCGCTGATTGGCCGCGCGCGCGGGGGGACGGTCCCCATTGGCGGCAGCGGCCGTCGCTCAGTGCGGGCGGCCGGCGGGCCCAGCGCAGCTCGGCGAGCGCGGCGCGGCGGGCGCGGAGCGGGGCGGCGGCGGCGACTCCCGGCGGCGGCGAGGAGGGGCCGTCCGCCCGCCGGCCCCAAGGTGCGGCGGCAGCAGCGCATGCGCCTATGGCGGCGGGTTTTGGGAGGGGGGAAAGGCGGGCGGACGCATGCGCGGAGCGCGGCCGGCGGCGCCTGCGCGCTGCGGGCGGTTTTGGCGGGCGGAGCGCGGAGCGGCTGCAGCTCGGAGCGGCGGCCGAACCGCGGCGAACGGGCCCGCGCCGGAGCCGCTCTCCGCGCAGGTAGCGCCGGCGGCGGGCGGCGGATGAATGGGCGGCAGCGCGGGGCGGGTCCGCCGCTCTGACGGGCGGGCGCGGTGACCAATGGCGGTGGGAGGGAGGCGGGGCCACGTGGGGAGCGGCGGGCGCGGTATTTAACAGCCGCGAGCGGGAGGCGGGGCGGCGCGGTGATTGACAGGTCCGCTGACCAATGGCTGCGGAGCGCGGGCGGGACGGCGCTTTGAGTGACGGCTGTACCGCCCAATGGCGGCGCGGCGGGGCTGCGGCGGCGCTCTCGGCTAATCAGCGCGAGGGCGCGCGGGCGTTGTGACCAATGGCGGCCCGGGGCGCGCTTCTGGCCCCGCCCCCAGGCCCGGGCGCCGGGCCCCGCTTTGAACCCGAAACTGCGGCTTTTTCCCCCAAAACCGCGGCTTTTGCACCCAAACCGCCGCGTTCCGCCTCAGACCGCCGCGTTCCCCCTCACGCCGGCGAGGTTCTCCTCAGAAGTGCCGGTTCTAGCCCTCGGCAGGGCGGGTTTGGCCCGAGCGCGGCGCGTTCCCTTTGTTCCCTCAGGATTGCCGGGCGCCCCGGGGGCTCCGGCTCGGCGCTTCCCTTCCCTTCCCTTCCCTTCCCTTCCCTTCCCTTCCCCTTCCCTTCCCTTCCCTTCCCTTCCCTTCCCTTCCCTTCTCGCCGCCTTTTCCCGGCTCTTCCCTCAGAACCTCCCGCTTCCCGCCCCAGCCCCGCGCCGGGAAATCCCGCCGGGAATCCGGCAGGAAATTCCACCCCGGCAGCGAGGGATTCCTCACTGGGGTTTAGGGCTGGGTTTTAAAGGAAGAAATCCGCTAAAATCGAGGCTTAAGGGCAGGAGAAAAAGCCCGAATTGGGGTTTTCTTAAAACTTAGGGGTTTTAATCCCCCCCGTTTTTAAGGGGTTTAGCCCAAATTCCATTTTGCTGTTCTCAAATCCCATCTCAGTTTTAGGGAATTTATCCCGAATTACGTTTCACTCTGCCTGAATGCTCAGTTTTTTTAGGGGTTTTAGCCCAAGTTGTGTTTCTTTGTGCCAAAATCCCTCCTGGTTTTTAGGAATCGGCCCCTCCTCTGCTCCCCGCCTTGGGATCTCCCTTTGGGGGTCCCAAAATGACCCCAAATCCCTCCTGGGGGTCCCAAGATGACCCCAAATCCTTCCTTGGGAATCCAAAAATGACCCCAAATCCCTCCTCATGGATCTAATATGACCCCAAATCCCTCCTTGAGGCTCCCCAGGTGTCCCCAGGTCACCCCAATGTCCCCTTTACAGGAGCTCCAGCAGCCTCAAGTCTCCTTTTGGGGATCCTGAGGTGGCCCCAAATTCCCCTCGAGCTGTTCCCTGTCCCATGCTGACATTGCCTGTGACATTCCCTGTCCCATGGTGACATTCCCTGTGACGTTCCCTGTGATATTCCCTGTCCCATGGTGACATTGCCTGTGACATTCCCTGTCCCCTGTGACATTCCCATGGTGACATCCCCTGGCCCTGGCCCCAGAGCGGTGACTGTGCTATGGGCAGGAGGAACCATTCCCTGTCCCATGGTGACATTCCCGTCCCTGTCACTGTCCCTGTCCCATGGTGACATTCCCTGTCCCTGTCCCCAGAGCGGTGGCTGCGCTATTGGCAGGAGGAGCCGTTCCTGTCCCATGGTGACATTCCCGTCACTGTCCCTGTCCCATGGTGACATTCCCTGTCCCCTGTCCCCAGAGCCGGTGGCTGCGCTATGGGCAGTAGGAGCATTCCTGTCCCATGGTGACATTCCTGTCACTGTCCCTGTCCCATGGTGACATTCCCTGTCCCTGTCCCCTGTCCCCAGAGCGGTGGCTGCGCTATGGGCAGTAGGAGCCATTCCCTGTCCCGTGGTGACATTCCCTGTCCCCTGTCCCCGGTGACATTCCCCTGTCCCTGTCCCCACAGAGCGGTGGCTGCGCTATGGGCAGGAGGAGCCGTTCCTGTCCCATGGTGACATTCCCTGTCCCTGTCACTGTCCCTGTCCCATGGTGACATTCTCTGTCCCTTGTCCCCATCCCCAGAGCGGTGGCTGCGCTATGGGCAGGAGGAGCCGTTCCCTGTCCCCTGGTGACATTCCCTGTCCCTGTCCCCAGAGCGGTGGCTGTGCTATGGGCAGGAGGAGCCATTCCCTGTCCCATGGTGACATTCCCTGTCCCTGTCCCCAGAGCGGTGGCTGCGCTATGGGCAGGAGGAGCAGTTCCCTGTCCCATGGTGACATTCCCGTCACTGTCCCTGTCCCATGGTGACATTCTCTGTCCCTGTCCCCATCCCCAGAGCGGTGGCTGCGCTATGGGCAGGAGGAGCCATTCCCTGTCCCATGGTGACATTCCGTCACTGTCCCTGTCCCCAGAGCGGTGGCTGCGCTATGGGCAGGAGGAGCATTCCTGTCCCATGGTGACATTCCGTCACTGTCCCTGTCCCATGGTGACATTCTCTGTCCCTGTCCCCAGAGCGGTGGCTGTGCTATGGGCAGGAGGAGCCGTGGGCAGTTCCCTGTCCCATGGTGACATTCCCGTCCCTGTCCCTGTCCCATGGTGACATTCCCTGTCCCTGTCCCCAGAGCGGTGGCTGCGCTATGGGCAGGAGGAGCAGTTCCTGTCCCATGGTGACATTTCCTGTCCCTGTCCCTATGGTGACGCCATGGTGACATTCCGTCACTGTCCCTGTCCCATGGTGACATTCTCTGTCCCTGTCCCCAGAGCGGTGGCTGCGCTATGGGCAGGAGGAGCCGGCGGGCAGCCGACAGCTCGTCCTCGGGGGAGGAGGAGGAGTATGTGGTGGAGAAGGTTCTGGATCGGCGCGTGGTGAGGGGCCAGGCCGAGTACCTGCTCAAGTGGAAGGGCTTCTCCGAGTGAGTGACACCGGGGACAGCGCGGGGACACCGGGGACAGCGCGGGGACAGTGGGGACAGAGCAGGGACACCGGGGACAAGCAGCGCAGTGACAGTGGGGACAGGGCTCCTGGGGACAGAGCAGTGACAGTGGGGACAGGGCTCCTGGGGACAGAGCAGTGACAGTGGGGACAGCGCGGTCACTATGGGGACAGTGCGGTGACAGTGGGGACAACGCGGTGACACTGGAGACAGCACGGTGACACTGGGGACAGAGCAGTGACAGTGGGGACAGCACAGTGACACTGAGGACAGGGCTCCTGGGGACAGAGCAGTGACAGTGGGGACAGCGCAGTGACACGAGTGTCCCCTGGGTGTCCCCTGGCTGTCCCTGAGTGTCCCCTGGGTGTCTCCTGGCTGTCCCTGTGTGTCCCCTTGGTGTCCCCTGGGTGTCCCCTGGGTGTCTCCTGGCTGTCCCTGGGTGTCCCCTGGGTGTCTCCTGGGTGCCCCTGGCTGTCCCTGGGTGTCTCCTGGCTGTCCCTGGGTGTCCCCTGGGTGTCTCCTGGCTGTCCCTGTGTGTCCCCTTGGTGTCCCCTGGGTGTCCCCTGGGTGTCTCCTGGCTGTCCCGGAGTGTCCCCTGGCTATCCCTGTGTGCCCCTGAGTGTCCCCTGGCTGTCCCTGGCTGTCCCTGGGTGTCTCCTGGGTGTCCCTATGTGTCCCCTGGCTGTCCCTGGGTGTCCCCTGGCTGTCCCTGTGTGTCCCCTGGCTGTCCCTGGCTGTCCCTGTGTGTCCCCTTGGTGTCTCCTGGCTGTCCCCTGGGTGTCCCTGGCTGTCCCCAGAGTGTCCCCTGGCTATCCCTGTGTGTCCCCTGGGTGTCTCCTGGCTGTCCCTGGCTGCCCCTGGCTGTCCCTGGGTGCCCCTGGCTGTCCCTGTGTGTCCCCTGGGTGTCCCCTGGCTGTCCCTGTGTGTCCCCTGGGTGTCCCCTGGGTGTCCCCTGGGTGTCTCCTGGGTGCCCCCTGGCTAGTGTCCCTGTGTGTCCCCTGGGTGCCCCTGGGTGTCCCCTGGGTGTCCCCCGGGTGTCCCCTGCCCGCTGACCGTGTCCCCCAGGGAACACAACACGTGGGAGCCCGAGAAGAACCTGGACTGCCCCGAGCTGATCTCGCAGTTCCTGCGCAAGGACCGCAGGATGAGGGACATGAGGGACGGCAGGGACAGCGAGGGGACACGGCCCCGGGAGCGGCCCGAGGGCGCCAAGCGCAAGGGACTGCCCGGCAGCGAGGATGGCAGGGCCAAGAAAAAGAGAGAGGTGAGAGAGGGGGACAGGGGGACAGGGGGACAGGGGCATGGGGACAGAGACATGGGGATGGGGACACGGGGGTGGGGACACAGGGATGGGGATGGGGACATGGGGATGGGGACATGGGGATGGGGACAGGGACATGGGGATGGGGACAGGGCGATGGGGACATGGGGATGGGGAGACAGGGGTGAGGACAGGGCATGGGGATGGGGACATGGGGATGGGGAGACAGGGGTGGGGACCGGGACATGGGATGGGGACATGGGGATGGGGACAGGGACATAGGGATGGGGACATGGGGAGGGGACAGGGACATGGGGATGGGGACAGGGACATGGGGAGGGGACAGGGCATGGGGATGGGGACAGGGACATGGGGATGGGGACAGGGACATAGGGATGGGGACATGGGGATGGGGACAGGGACATGGGGATGGGGACAGGGACATAGGGATGGGGACAGGGGATGGGGACAGGGACATGGGGATGGGGACTAGGATGGGGACCTGGGGATGGGGACACGGGGATGGGGAGACAGGGTGGGGACAGGGACATGGGGATGGGGACAGGGGCATGGGGAGACAGGGGTGGGGACAGGGACATGGGGATGGGGACAGGGACATAGGGATGGGGACATGGGGAGGGGGACAGGGACATGGGGATGGGGACAGGGGGACAGGGACGTGGGGATGGGGACACGGGGATGGGGAGACAGGGGTGGGGACAGGGACATGGGGATGGGGACCTGGGGATGGGGACAAGGGCATGGGGATGGGGACAGGGGCATGGGGATGGGGATGCGGATGGGGACATGGGGATGGGGACAGGGCATGGGGATGGGGACAGGGGATGGGGACACAGGGATGGGGACAGGGCATGGGATGGGGACAGGGCATGGGGATGGGGACATGGGGAGGGGACAGGGACATGGGGTGGGGACGTGGGAAGGGAGGTGAGAGGGACACTGGGGACAGGGACACGGGGATGAAGACACAGGGATGGGGACAGGGGGATGGGGATGGGAGGGCAAAGAAAAAGAGAGAGGTGAGAGAGGGGACATGGGGAAAGTGACACGGGATGGGGACACGGGGGTGGGGACAGGGACATGGGGAAGGGGACACAGGGATGGGGACACGGGGATGGGAATGGGACATGGGGCTGGGGACAAAGAGACTGGGATGGGGACAGGGACATGGGGAGGGGGACAGGGGATGGGGACAGGGACAAAGAGACCAGGATGGGGACTGAACAGGAATGTGGGTGGGAATCCAGGGATGGGGAGAGGGACATGGGGAGGGGACAGGAATGGACACCCAGGAATGGGGACAGGGACCAAAGGTGGAGAATGGACAGCCAGGGTTAGGGATGGGAATCCAGGGATGGGGACCCTTTCCCCAAAACAATCCTTTTTCCCCAGACAATCCCTTATTACCCAAACAATCCTTTTCCCCAAACCATCCCATTTTAGCCAAACCCTCCCTTTTCTCCCCAAACCCAGAGCAACGACATCGCCCGTGGCTTCGAGCGGGGCTGGAGCCCGAGAAGATCATCGGGGCCACCGACTCCTGCGGGGACCTCATGTTCCTCATGAAGTGGTGAGGCCCCAGGACCCCCCAGTGCTCCCAGTTTGTGTCCCCAGTTTGTGTCCGTGTCCCCAGTTTGCATCCCTAGTTTGTCCTTATGTCCCCAATTTGTCCCCAGTTTGTGTCCCCAGGTTGTCGCTGAGTCCCCAGTCTGTCCCCAGTTTGTCCTTGTGTTCCCAGTTTGTGTCGCCAAATTTGGTAGCTGTGTCCGCCCACTTTGTCCCCATGTCCCCAATGTGTCCCCAGCCTGTCCCCAGTTTGTGTCCCCAGCCTGTCCCCATGTCCCCAGTTTGTGTCCTCAGCCTGTCCCCAGCCTGTCCCCTGTCCCCCAGGAAGGACACGGATGAGGCTGACCTGGTGCTGGCCAAGGAGGCCAATCTCAAGTGTCCCCAGCCTGTCCCTATGTCCCCACTTTGTGTCCCCAGTCTGTCCCCATGTCCCCAGTTTGTGTCCCCAGCCTGTCCCCAGTTTGTGTCCCCAGCCTGTCTCCAATGTGTCCTCAGCCTGTCCCCAGCCTGTCCCCAGCCTGTCCCCAGTTTGTGTTCTCAGCCTGTCCCCATGTCCCCAGTTTGTGTCCCCATGTCCCCAGTTTGTGTCCCCAGCCTGTCCCCAGCCTGTCCCCATGTCCCCAGTTTGTGTCCCCAGCCTGTCCCCAGTTTGTGTCCCCAGCCTGTCTCCAATGTGTCCCCAGCCTGTCCCCAGTTTGTGTCCCCAGCCTGTCCCCAGCCTGTCCCCAGCCTGTCCCCTGTCCCCCAGGAAGGACACGGACGAGGCTGACCTGGTGCTGGCCAAGGAGGCCAATCTCAAGTGTCCCCAGCCTGTCCCTATGTCCCCAGTTTGTGTCCCCAGCCTGTCCCCAGTTTGTGTCCCCAGCCTGTCCCCTGTCCCCCAGGAAGGACACGGACGAGGCTGACCTGGTGCTGGCCAAGGAGGCCAATCTCAAGTGTCCCCAGATCGTCATCGCGTTCTACGAGGAGCGGCTGACGTGGCACGCGTACCCCGAGGAGAGCGAGGGCAAGGAGCGGGACCCGCCCCGCAGCTGAGCCCGACACCCCAGCAAGAGCACCCCAGCAAACACCCCAAAACACCCCAGCAAACACCCCAAAAACACCCCAGCAAACACCCCAACACCTGTACATAGCCCCCAAACCGGCACCCCGGCACCCCGGCCCTCTGCCCTCCTTAGTGTCCCCAGGGGACAGGCCTGGGCTGTCCCCGCTTTGGGGTGTCCCCGTTTTGGGGTGACCTCATTTTGGGGTGTCCCCATTTTGGGGTGATCCCATTTTGGGGTAACCTCATTTTGGAGGATCCCCATTTTGAGGTGATCCCATTTTGGGCTGTCCCCATTTTGGGGTGTCCCCGTTCTGGGGTGACCCCGGGTGTCCCCATTTTGGGAGTCCTCATTTTGGGCTGTCCCTATTTTGGGGTGATTCCATTTTAGGGTGTCCCCGTTTTGGGGTGACCCTGTTTTGGAATGCCCATATTTTGGGGTATCCCTGTTTTGGGATGCCCCTATTTTGGGATGCCTCTATTTTGGGGTGTCCCCGTTTTGGGGTGACCTCATTTTGGGGTGTCCCCATTTTGGGGTGATCCCCATTTTGGGCTGTCCCTATTTTGGGGTGATTCCATTTAGGGTGTCCCCGTTTTGGGGTGACCCTGTTTAGGGATGCCCCTATTTTGGGGTGTCCCCGGGTGTCCCCATTTTGGGCTGTCCCCATTTTGGGCTGTCCCCAGCCTGTCCCCCCCCTCCCCCCCGGTAGATTTTGGGGGGGTTGCCCCGTTTTGGTGTTTTTTACAGTCGGTGTTTTTAGCCGGGGCCCCCCCGGGTGTCCCCGTGTCCCCTCTGTCCCCTCCCCCCGTGTTGTCCCCAATCCCGGGTTTGATTCCAATAAACGGAGATTTTCAGGAGCTTGGTGACCCCAGTATGACCAGTACGGCCCAGTATGGCCCAGTGTCCCCAGTATGGCCCAGTGTCCCCAGTATGGTGTCCCCAGTACGGCCCAGTGTCCCCAGTACGGCCGTCTCCCCAGTACAGTGTTCCCAGTATGGCCCAGTGTCCCCAGTACGGCCCAGTGTCCCCAGTACGGTGTCTCCAGTATGGCCCAGTGTCTCCAGTATGACCCAGTGTTCCCAGTACGATGTCCCAGGTAGAGCCCAGTGTCTCCAGTATGGTGTCCCCAGTATGGCCCAGTGTCCCCAGTATGACCCAGTGTCCCCAGGACGGCATCCCCAGTATGACCCAGTGTCCCCAATACAGCCCAGTGTCCCCAGTACGGTGTCTGCAGTATGGCCCAGTACAGCCCAGTGTCCCCCCAGTACAGCCCAGTGTCCCCCAGTATGGCCCAGTGTCTTCAGTACGGCCCAGTGTCCCCAGTACAGTGTCCCCAGCCCAGCCAGTGTCCCCAGTATGGTTTCCCCAGTACAGCCCAGTGTCCCCAGTATCCCCCAGTGTCCCCAGTATCCCCCAGTGTCCCCAGCCCAGTCTCAGGTTGGGACCCCCCCCATTCAGGTCCCCTCGGTGGTGCCACCCGGTGGTGCCAGCGCGGCACTGCAGGGACAGCGCGGGGACACGGGGGGGACACGGGGGGACCTGGGGACAAGGGGGGGGAACAGGGGACACGATGGGGGACACGGGGGGACAAAGGGGACCTGGGGACACGGGGGACAAAGCGGACCGGGGGACAGGGGGGACAAAGGGGACCTGGGGACACTGGGGGAACAGGGCAGCCACTGGGGTGCAGCAGGGACACCCGGGTGACACGGGGGGCTTGGGGACAGCTGGGTGACAATGGAGGGGCGTTGGGGACACTCCCGGTGTCATGGGCGCGTTGGGGACACTCCCCGTGACACCGGGGAAGGTTTAGGGACACTCCCGTGACACCGGGGAAGGTTTGGGGACACTCCGGTGCCACCGCGCGCTCCCGCCAGGGGGCGCCCTCGCGCGGCCGCAGCCCCGCCCCCCGCGGGAAGGGGCGTGGCCTGTGCAGACCCCGCCCCCTCCGCTGTCCCGCCGCTCCCGTTCCCCCCACTCCCATGGGTGCTTCCCCGTGTCCCCCCGCGCTCCGGGACCCCGGGGGGTTTTGGGGGTCCGCAATGGGGAGGGGGGATTTTTGGGATGTTTTCCCTCCGCAAAGCACGATGGGAAACTCCGCGCGGAGACAAAGGACCGGGCCTTGCCCCGCGCGCGGGGGCATGCCGGGAAAGGGCTGAGGGCGGTGGGCGTGGCTTGGCGGGGTGATGGGCGGGGCTTAGCGGGGCCCGGCGAGGCGGCGCGCGCTCAGGTGGGCTCGCGGCGGCGGCCGTGACGTCACCGGGGGCTCCTGTGACGTCACGAGGGGAGCGGGGCTGTGCGGGACACTCGGGGGGCCCGGGGGGGGTTGGGGGGGCTGGAGGGGTCGCGTGGGAGGCTCTGAAGGGGCGGAGGGGGCGGGGGTCACCGCTCACCGCCGGCTCCGCTGTCCCCCCGGGGCTCCCGCTGTCCCCTTGTCCCCCCGGGGCTCCTTTGTCCCCTCCGGGGCTCCCCTGTCCCCTCCGGGGCTCCCCTGTCCCCTCTGTGCCCCCCGGGGCTCCCCTGTCACCTCCTCGGTCTCTTCTGTCCCTTCCGTGCCCCCCGGGGGCTCCTTTGTCCTCCCCAGGGCTCCACTGTCCCCTCTGAGGCTCCTTTGTCCCCCCGGCGGTTCCTCTCTCCCGTCTGTCACCCCCCCGAGGCTCCCCTGTCCCTCTGGGGCTCCCCTGTCCCCCGCTGTCCCTCTGACCCCCGTCTGTCCTCTGTCCCCCGCTGTCCCTCTGTCCCCCGCTGTCCCGCTGTCCCTCTGTCCCCCTGCTGTCCTCTGGGGCTCCCTGTCCCCCGCTGTCCCTCTGTCCCCCGCTGTCCCTCTGTCCCCCCGCTGTCCCTCTGTCCCACCGCTGTCCTCTGTCCCCCCGAGTCTCCCCTGTCCCTCTGGAGCTCCCCTGTCCCCCGCTGTCCTCTGTCCCCGCGAGGCTCTCTGTCCCCCCGCTGTCCCTCTGTCCCACCGCTGTCCCTCTGTCCCCCCGCTGTCCTCTGTCCCCTCCGAGTCTCCCCTGTCCTCTGGTCCCTGTCCCCCCGCTGTCCTCTGTCCCCCCGCTGTCCCTCTGTCCCCCCCATGTCCCTGTCCCCCGCTGTCCCTCTGTCCCCCGCTGTCCCTCTGTCCCCCCCGCTGTCCCTCTGTCCCCCCCGCTGTCCCGCTGTCCCTCTGTCCCTGCCCGTGCCGCGCTGTCACGCGTCCCCGCTGTGCCCGCAGGCGATGGGGGATGGAGCGGGAGGAGGAGGAGGAGGAGGAGGAGGAGGAAGGAGCCGGGGGCGAAGATGAGGACGGAGCCCGGGCTGGGGCTGCCGGAGCCGAGGATGACGATGGCGGTGGAGCCCCGGCTGACGATGACGATGACGATGAGGACGATGAGGACGATGGCTATGAGGGTGACGCGGGTGACGAGGATGATGAGGATGGCGGCGGTGAGCAAGGCCTGGCCGCGCGGTTCCTGGCGCTGGAGCTCGCCCTGTCCGAGCAGCTGCGGGCGCTGCCGCCCCCCGGGCCCCCCGTGTCGCTGCTCTACGCCCCCCTGGAGTACGCGTGGGAGCCGCACCGCCGCTTCGTGCGCCGCTACCTGCGCACCCCGAAACGCGTGCTGTTCCTGGGCATGAACCCCGGCCCGTTCGGGATGGGCCAGACCGGGGGTACGGGGTTCGGGGGGTTCGGGGGGTACGAGTGAACCCGGTCCGTTCGGGATGGGCCAGACCGGGGTACGGGGGTTCGGGGGTTCGGGGGTTCGGAGTGAACCCTGGTCCGTTCGGGATGGGCCAGACCGGGGTACGGGGGTTTGGGGGGTTCGGGGGTACCGGAGTGAATCCCGGTCCGTTCGGGATGGGCCAGACCGGGGTACGGGGGTTCGGGGGTTCGGGGGTACGGGCATGAATCCCGGCCCGTTCGGCATGGGCCAGACCGGTACGGGGTTCGGGGTTCGGGGGGTACCGGAGTGAATCCCGGTCCGTTCGGCATGGGCCAGACCGGGGTACGGGGTTCGGGGGTTGGGGAATGAACCCCGGCCCGTTCGGCATGGGCCAGACCGGGGTACGGGGGTTCGGGGGTTCGGGGCATGAACCCCGGCCCGTTCGGCATGGGCCAGACCGGGGTACGGGGTTCGGGGGGTTCGGGGGTTCGGGAGTGAACCCCGGCCCGTTCGGGATGGGCCAGACCGTACGGGGTTCGGGGGTTCGGGAGTTCGGGAGTGAACCCCGGTCCGTTCGGGATGGGCCAGACCGGGGGTACGGGGTTCGGGGGGTTCGGGGGGTTCGGGGAGTGAATCCCGGTCCGTTCGGCATGGGCCAGACCGGGGTACGGGGGTTCGGGGGTTTGGGAGTGAACCCCGGTCCGTTCGGGATGGGCCAGACCGAGGTACGAGGGTTCGGGGGTTCGGGGGGTCCAGGGAAGAGGGTCTGGGGGACACGGAGGGATTCGGGGGGCTCGGGGCTCGGGGCTGGGGGGTACGGGGGGCGTTCAGGGAGGGGGCTCCGGGGGGTCTCAGGGCATCCCACGAGGTCCCAAAGGAAAGGAACTGAGGCTGGGGGTGCCCAGGGGGGTCCCCAGGGGTCTCGGTCCATCCCACAGGGCAGCACAGGAGGGAAACTGAGGCACGGGAAGGTTTGGGGGCTGCCCAGGGGATCTCCAGAGGAGGGAAACTGAGGCACGGGAAGGTTTGGGGGATGCTCAGGGGGTCCCATAGGGTGGCACAGGAGGGAAACTGAGGCACGGAAGGTTTGGGGTCCCAGCCCATCCCATGGTGTCCTTGAGGAGGGAAACTGAGGCACGGGAAGGTTTGGGGGTGCCCAGGCGATCTCCAGATGAGGGAAACTGAGGCACGGGAAGGTTTGGGGATGTTGAGGGGTCCCATAGGGTGGCACAAGAGGGAAACTGAGGCACGGGAAGGTTTGGGGGCTGCCCAGGGGATCTCCAGAGGAGGGAAACTGAGGCACGGGAAGGTTTGGGGGATGCTCAGAGGGGTCCCGTAGGGTGGCACAGGAGGGAAACTGAGGCACGGGAAGGTTTGGGGGCTGCCCAGGGATCTCCAGAGGAGGGAAACTGAGGCACGGAAGGTTTGGGGATGCCCAGGCGATCTCCAGAGGAGGGAAACTGAGGCACGGGAAGGTTTGGGGGCTGCCCAGGGTATCTCCAGAGGAGGGAAACTGAGGCACGGGAAGGTTTGGGGATGCCCAGGCGATCTCCAGAGGAGGGAAACTGAGGCACGGGGGCGATCACTCGGACTGGGGGGATATCCCCAATGTCCCCACCGTGCCCCCCCCCACCCTGACGCCCCCTCCCACCCCGCAGGTGCCGTTCGGCGAGGCGTGGCACGTGCGGGAGTGGCTGCGGGTGCGGGGCGCGGTGCTGAAGCCGCCGCGGGAGCACCCCAAGCGCCCGGTGCTGGGGCTGCGCTGCCCGCGGGCCGAGGTCAGCGGCGCCCGCTTCTGGGGGCTGATCCGCAGCCTGTGCCCGGAGCCCCGCCGCTTCTTCCGCCACTGCTTCGTGCACAACCTGTGCCCGCTGCTCTTCCTGGCCGAGTCCGGCCGCAACGTGCCGCTGCCGGAGCTGCGGCGGCCGGAGCGGGAGCGGCTGCTGCGGCCGTGCGGGGCCGCGCTGGTGGCGGCCGTGCGGGCGCTGCGGGTGCGCCTGGTGCTCGCCCTGGGCCGCGTGGCCGAGCTGCGGGCGCGCCGCGAGCTGCGCGCCGCCGGGCTGGACGTGCCCGTGCGGGGCATCCCGCACCCGTCACCCCGCAACCCCCGCGCCAACCGCGGCTGGGAGCGAGAGGCGCGGGCGCGGCTGGAGGAGCTCGGGGTGCTGCGGCTGCTGGGGGCCGGGGGCGGCCCCGACCGGCTGGGGACCGGGGGAAGGAGCCTGGGGGGTACCTGCCCCAGTCGTACCAGTTGGGGACTGGGGGGAAGGTGAGGGATGGAGCTCTGCCCGTGTCGGACCAGTTTAGGACTGGGGGGAAGGCGAGGGATGGAGCTCTGCCCCAGTCCGACCAGTTTGGGGACTGGGGGGAAGGTGAGGGATGGAGCTCTGCCCCAGTCGGACCAGTTTGGGACTGGGGGGAAGGAGCCTGGGGATCCCTGCCCCAGTTTGAGGTTGGGGAGAAGGAGCCTGGGGGGTACCTGCCCCAGTCGGACCAGTTTGGGACTGGGGGGAAGGTGAGGGATGGAGCTCTGCCCCTGTCGGACCAGTTTAGGACTGGGGGAAGGCGAGGATGGAGCTCTGCCCCAGTCGGACCAGTTGGGGACTGGGGGAAGGCGAGGGTGGGGCCCTGCTCCAGTTTGAGGTTGGGGGAAGGAGCCTGGGGGTCCCTGCCCCAGTCGGACCAGTTGGGGACTGGGGGAAGGAGCCTGGGGGTCCCTGCCCCAGTTTGAGGTTGGGGAGAAGGAGCCTGGGGGTACCTGCCCCAGTCGGACCAGTTGGGGACTGGGGGAAGGCGAGGGATGGAGCTCTGCCCCTGTCCGACCAGTTTGGGACTGGGGGAAGGAGCCTGGGGGTCCTTGCCCCAGTTGGGGGAGTGGGAGGAAGCTGATGGATGGGGCCCTGCTCCAGTCAGACCAGTTTGGGACTGGGGGATAGAGCCTGAGGGTCCCTGCCTCAGTTGGGGACTGGGGGAAGGCGAGGGATGGAGCTCTGCCCCAGTCGGACCAGTTTGGGACTGGGGGAAGGAGCCTGGGGGTCCCTGCCCCAGTTTGGGACTGCGGAGAAGGTGATGGCTGGAGCCTTGGACCAGTTTGGGACTGGGGAGAAGGAGCCTGGAGGGTCCCTGAACCAGTCAGACCAGTTGGGAACTGGGGCGGAAGGTGATGGACGGGGCCCTGGACCAGTTTAGGGCTAGGGAAAGCAGTTTGGGAAGTCCCTGCCCCAGTTAAGGACTGGGAAGAAGGTGATGGATGGGGCCCTGCCCCAGCTGGACCAGTTTGGGACTGGGGGGAAGGAGGGTTGGGGGTCTGTGCCCCAGTTTGGGACTGGGGGGAAGGAGAGTTAGGGGTCTGTGCCCCAGTTTGGGACTGGGGGAGGGAGCCTGGGGGTCCCTGCCTCAGTTTCCCCGCTCAGGAATGGGGGGGGCTGGGGGTTGATGGGGCCCTGCCCCAGTTTGACCAGTTGGGAACTGGGAAAAAGGGGTTTTAGGGTCCCTGCCTCAGTTTCCCCACCCGGAACAGGATTTAGGGCAGCACTACTGGGCAGGGGTGAATCCCCGTCCCACTCGGGGGGGCTTGGGGTTCCTTTAGGGGCGGGTCCTGCCCCAGTTTCCCTCTCAGGGGATTTTGGGGTTCCTTTAGGGGCGGGGCGGCTCCTGCCTCAGTTTCCCTCTCGGGGTTTTGGGGTTCCTTTAGAGGCAGGGATGGTTCTGCCTCAGTTTCCCTCTCGGGGTTTTTGGGGGTTCCTTTAGGGGCGGGGCGGGTCCTGCCTCAGTTTCCCTCTCAGGGGGATTTGGGGGTTCCTTTAGAGGCGGGGCGGGTCCTGCCTCAGTTTCCCTCTCGGGGGTTTTGGGGTTCCTTTAGGGGCGGGGATGGTCCTGCCTCAGTTTCCCTCTCGTGCCTGGGGACTCTCGCGCGCTCTCTGTGGATTCTGGGTTAAATAAAAGCGGGAATTGGTAAAAATGCGAGGAATGTCATTGGGGGGATGGGGCGAGGCGGGAACTTCCTGGAATCCTCCCGCGCCCTGCGCTGAACTGGGATGCGCTGGGAGGAACTGGGAGTCACTGGGATGCCCTGAGCCGTCCCGGTTCGGCCCCGGTTAGGCCCCGGTTCGGTCCCGATTCGGCCCCGGTTAGGCCCCGGTTCGGTCCCGGTCCAGCCGGGCCGCTGTGCCGGAGCGGCGGGCGCGACTCTGCGGGCGGGAACCGCTAGAGAGAGACAGAGAGCTGCGGGACCGGCACCGGGACCGGGAGCGGGAACGGGACCGGGACTGGGACTGACACCGGGAGCGGGACCGGGAGCGGGACTGGGACTGACACCGGGGGCCGGGAACGGGACCGGGAACGGGATGAGACTGACACCGACACCGGCAATGGGACCGGGACCGGGACTGGGACTGACACCGGGAGCGGGAGCGGGAACGGGAACGGGACCGGGACCGAGACTGACACCGGGAACGGGAACGGGACTGGGACTGACACCGGGAGGGAACGGGACCGGGACCGGGACTGAGACTGACACCGGGAACGGGAACGGGACTGGGGCTGACACCGGGAGCGGGAACGGGACCGGGAACGGGACTGAGACTGACACCGGGAACGGGACCGGGACTGGGACTGACACCGGGAGCGGGAACGGGACCGGGAACAGGACTGACACCGGGAACGGGACCGGGAACGGGGCTGAAACCGGCACCGGGAACGGGACCGGAAACGGGACTGGGACTGACACCGGGAGCGGGAAGGGACCAGGAACGGGACTGACACCGGGAGCGGGAACGGGGCCAGGAACGGGATGAGACTGACACCGGGAGCGGGGCTGGGACCGGGACCGGGAACGGGACCGAGACTGACACCGGGAACGGGAAGGGACCAGGAACGGGACTGACACCGGGAGCGGGACCGGGAACGGGGCTGAAACCGGCACCGGGAACGGGACCGGAAACGGGACTGGGACTGACACCGGGAGCGGAACAGGACCAGGAACGGGACTGAGACTGACACCGGCACCGGGAACGGAGCCGGGAACGGGACTGAGACTGACACCGGGAACGGGACAGGGATTGGAGACTGACACCGGGAGCGGGGCTGGGACCGGGAACGGGACCGAGACTGACACCGGGAACGGGACCGGGACTGGGACTGACACCGGCACCGGGAACAGGAACGGGACTGGGACTGACACGGGACCGGGAACGGGAACGGGGCTAAAACCGGCACCGGGAACGGGACC
Organism: Luscinia luscinia; assembly: GCA_034336685.1. Classification (NCBI taxonomy): domain Eukaryota; kingdom Metazoa; phylum Chordata; class Aves; order Passeriformes; family Muscicapidae; genus Luscinia; species Luscinia luscinia. The sequence continues at coordinate 460,491 of JAKWBO010000035.1, read as the reverse complement.
GGGAACGGGACTGGGACTGACACCGGGAGTGGAAACGGGGCCGGGAACGGGACTGACACCGGCACCAGGAGCGGGAACGGGACCGGGAACGGGACTGAGACTGACACCGGGAGCGGGAACGGGACCGGGAACGAGAATGCAGCTGAAACCGGGAGAGGGGCTGAAACCGAGAACGGGACCGTGGCTGACACCGGGAATGGGAACGGGACCGGGGCTGAAACCAGGACTGGGAACGGGAACGGGGCTGAAACCGGGACTGACACCGGGACCAGGACTGGGACTGGGACTGAAACCGGGACAGGGACCGGGACAGGGACCGGGACTGAAACCGGCACCGGGACAGGGACCGAGACCTGGATTGGGACTGAAACCGGGACCGGCACCGGGACAGGGACCGGGACTGAAACCGGGACTGTTCCATCCCCGGAACTGCCCCGGCACCGCCCCGTGACTGCCCCACACCCCCCAGAGGGTCCCTGGAGCCGGAGGGGGGGGGTTGGGATCTGTTATTTTTGGATCTCCAAGTTTGGGATCTGCAGATTTGCGATCTGCCGCCCTCCAAACCCCCGGAGCGGGTTCCCGCCCTCCCAGCACCATTTCGGGGCGGAATCCCGCGGATTTCGGGGTTTCGAGGTCACGACCCGCACGTGGGGACCCCCGAGGCGCCGAAGCCGCGGGAATCCCGGGATTTACGGCCGCGGCTCCCGGCTGGAAGCGCCGCAGGGCTCCCGGGAGCGATGCCATAAATCACCGCCGGCGGCTCCGGCTGCTCCCGTCACCGCGTTTTATGGGATCAGCGCCTCCGCGATTTGTGGCCTCGCGTTCTGCCGGCGCCGGGGGCGTTTTTCCAAACTCCCAATCCCAAAAAAAATCCCCTTTCCCCACCCAAAATTCAGGGGGATTGACTTTCTGACCCACTGAAGAAAAATAAATAAATAAATAAATAAATAAATGGGTTTTTTTGATGGGGTGAGAGTGTAAAACAAATAAATATTCCCAAAAAAAAAAGGAATCCCAAAATGCTGGAAATAGTCGTTTTCCCACATTCCCAAATCCCCCAAATTATCCCCCAAAAACCAGGGGGTTTGGGATTGGGAAATCTGGGATTTTGGAGGTCTGGGACTCCCCCCCGGGGGGTGGGGCTGCTGATTAGGGTCCCTATATAGCAGATATAAAAAGAAGATTTGTGGAGCCAGAATTCCTGGGGTTTGGGTCATGAAATTCTCAGGATTTTGGGGCTGAAATTCCCGGGGTTTTGGGAAAATCAGCGAGGGGAAGGTCGCGCTGCGCTCGGGAGGAGCAGCCGGAGCTCCTGGAGCGTCCCGGAAATGATTACAGATCCCAAAAGTGTCACTAGAACGCCCCGGAAAATAATTACAGATCCCAGAAGTGACACTGGAACATCCTGGAAAGTAATTACAGATCCCAAAGTGTCACCAGAGCATCCCAGGAAATAATTTCAGATCCCAAAAGTGTCACCAAAACACCCAGAAAATAATTACAGATCCCATAAGAGCCGCTGGAGCATCCCGAAAATAATTACAGATCCGAAAGTGTCACTGAAAAGTCCCAAAAATAATTACAGATCCCAAAAGTGACACTGGAGCGTCCCAAAAATAATTACAGATCCCAAAAGTGACACTGGAGCGTCCCAAAAATAATTACAGATTCAAAAGTGTCACCAGAGCATCCCAGGAAATAACTACAGATCCCAAAAGTGACACCGGAGCCTCCCAGGAATGTTCCACGAGGTTCCAGAAGTTTCCACCGGGATCTCTTTTCTTTTGGGGACACGGAATTCCCGGGAACGGAGACCCTCGGGGTTATGGAAAAATTATCCATGGAAAACGGGAATAAACAGGAATAAACCCTGGTGGTTATCTATGGAAAATGAGATTAAACCTCAATGTTTATCCATGGAAAACGGGAATAAACAGGAATAAACCCTGGTGGTTATCCATGGAAAATGAGAATAAACCTGGACGTTTATCCATGGAAAACGAGATTGATCCCTGGCGTTTATCCATGGAAAATGAGAATAAACTCTGATGGTTATCCATGGAAAAAGGGGACTGAACCCTGGTGGTTATACATGGAAAACAGGAATAAACTCTGATGTTTTCCAGTGAAAATGGGAATAAACCCCGATGGTTTTCCATGGAAAATTGGATTAAACCCTGATGTTTATCCATGGAAAATGGGAATAAACCCCGGTGGTTATCCATGGAAAATGAGAATAAACCTGGACGTTTATCCATGGAAAACGGGAATAAACAGGAACAAACCCTGGTGGTTATCCATGGAAAATGGGATTAAACCCTGATGTTTATCCATGGAAAATGGGAATAAACCCCGGTGGTTATCCATGGAAAATGAGAATAAACCTCGATGTATGTCCATGGAAAACTGGAATAAACAGGAATAAACCCTGGTGGTTATCCATGGAAAATGAGAATAAACATCGATGTTTATCCATGGAAAACGGGAATAAACAGGAATAAACCCTGGTGGTTATCCATGGAAAATGAGAATAAACCTGGACGTTTATCCATGGAAAACGGGATTGATCCCTGGTGTTTATCCATGGAAAATGAGAATAAGCTCTGATGGTTATCCATGGAAAAAGGGGACTGAACCCTGGTGGTTATCCGTGGAAAACAGGAATAAACTCTGATGTTTTCCAGTGAAAATGAGAATAAACCCCGGTGGTTTTCCATAAAAAATGGGATTAAACCCTGATGTTTATCCATGGAAAACAGGAATAAACAGGAATAAACCCTGGTGGTTATCCATGGAAAATGAGAATAAACCTGGACGTTTATCCATGGAAAACGGGATTGATCCCTGGTGTTTATCCATGGAAAATGAGAATAAACTCTGATGGTTATCCATGGAAAAAGGGGACTGAACCCTGGTGGTTATCCGTGGAAAGCAGGAATAAACTTTGATGTTTTCCAGTGAAAATGAGAATAAACCCCGGTGGTTATCCATGGAAAATGAGAATAAACTCTGATTTTTATACATGGAAAATGGGAATAAACCCTGGTGTTTATCCATGGAAAATGGGATTAAACCCTGGTGTTTTCCATTGAAAATGGGAATAAACCCGGGTGTTTATCCATGGAAAATGAGAATAAACCCTGGTGTTTATCCATGGAAAATGAGAATAAACCCTGGTGTTTTCCATTGAAAATGAGAATAAAGGCTGATGTTTATCCATTGAAAATGGGATTGTACTTTGATATTTATCCATGGAAAATGAGAATAAACTCTGATGTTTATCCATGGAAAATGGGAACAAACTCTGATTTTTATACATGGAAAGCAGGAATGAACCCTGATGTTAATCCATGGAAAATGAGGACAAATCCTGATGTCTATCTGTGGAAAATGGGAATAAACCCTGATGTTAATCCATGGAAAATGGGAGTGAACCCTGATGTTTATCCATGGAAAATGGGAGTGAACCCTGATGTTTATCCATGGAAAATGGGACTGAACCCTGATGTTTATCCATTGAGAACAGGATTGTACTTTGATATTTATCCATGGAAAACGGGAATAAACCCTGGTGTTTATTCATGGAAACTGGGATTGTACTTTGATATATGTCCATGGAAAACAAGAATAAACCGTGATGTTAATCCATGGAAAATGGGAATAAACCCTGATGTTAATCCATGGAAAATGGGATTGAACCCTGATGTTTATCCATTGAGAACAGGATTGTACTTTGATATTTATCCATGGAAAATGAGAATAAACCCTCGTGTTTATCCATGGAAAATGGGAATAAACCCTGATGTTAATCCATGGAAAATGGAACTGAACCCTGATGTTTATCCATTGAGAACGGGATTGTACTTTGATATTTATCCATGGAAAACGGGAATAAACCCTGGTGTTTATCCATGGAAAATGAGAATAAACCCCGGTGTTTATCTATTGAAAATGAGAATAAACCCTGGTGTTTATCTATTGAAAATGGGAATAAACCCGGCTGTTTATCCATGGAAAATGAGAATAAACGCTGGTGTTTATCCATGGAAAATGAGAATAAACGCTGGTGTTTTCCATTGAAAATGGGAATAAACCCGGCTGTTTATCCATGGAAAACGAGAATAAACCCCGGTGTTTATCTATTGAAAATGGGAATAAACCCGGCTGTTTATCCATGGAAAATGAGAATAAACGCTGGTGTTTATCCATGGAAAATGAGAATAAACGCTGGTGTTTTCCATTGAAAATGGGAATAAACCCGGCTGTTTATCCATGGAAAATGGGAATAAACCCTGGTGTTTTCCATTGAAAATGGGAATAAACCCGGCTGTTTATCCATGGAAAATGGGAATAAACCCTGGTGTTTTCCATTGAAAATGGGAATAAACCCGGCTGTTTATCCATGGAAAATGGGAATAAACCCTGGTGTTTTCCATTGAAAATGGGAATAAACCCGGCTGTTTATCCATGGAAAATGAGAATAAACGCTGGTGTTTATCCATGGAAAATGAGAATAAACGCTGGTGTTTATCCATGGAAAATGGGAATAAACCTGGATGTTTATCCATGGAAAATGAGAATAAACGCTGGTGTTTTCCATTGAAAATGGGAATAAACCCGGGTGTTTATCCATGGAAAATGGGAATAAACGCTGGTGTTTATCCATGGAAAACAGGATTAATCCCCCAGGAACGACCCTCACACCCCATAAACCCAAACCCATCCACTGGATCCCCGATTCTGCCCCATCCCTTTATTTCCCCCTATCTTTTTTTTGGGAAAAGCCGATTTTTCCCTTCCCCCGCGCCGGAACCCCCCGTCTCCTCCCACCCATTTGTCACCGTTTTTTATCGTCACCAATTGCCCAGAACCGGGGCACGTTTAAAGCCCCATCGATCTTGATCTGGCGGTGTCATCAGCTGACAGTAATCGCTGCATCCCGGCCGGGAAATTCCCTTCCCGGGATTGATGGCTCCAATTACCCCCGTCCATCTCCGCCCGTAAATCGGAGCCTTTTTATCAATTATTCCCTTTTCATTTCTAGGGGCGGGGCTCTCCTCCGACATCCCCCTTTTGATTTGGTCGGATTCTCCCGCGGGGTTCTCCCGAGGGATTTTCAGTGATCCCGGGGCGGTTCCTGAGGTTTCCTGGAGCTCTTGGAGGGTTTTTTCCCTCTATTTTATTTGTTCTTAATTAGGGTTCAAGGGGATTTTAAAAATCCTGGAAGTCTTAGGTTTTTTTTTCCAGGGCTTTGATCTCTTTTGGATCCTCCCATCCCAGCCCCATTTCCCAGCTCTGACCCCATTCCAGGCCCCATTCCCTGATTTTCTCCCATTCCAAATTCCCATTCCAGGGCCTTGACCCCATTCCCACCCCATTCCGAGATTTGATCCCATTCCCAGCCCACATTCCAGGACTTGGATCCCATTTTGGATCCTCCCATCCCGACCCCATTCCCTGGCTCTGACCCCATTCCAAGTCCCCATTCCCTGATTTGTTCCCATTCCCAGATCTGTTCCCATTCCCAGATTTGATCCCATTCCCAGTTCCCATTCCCAGTTCCCATTCCCAGTTCCCATTCCCTGATCCCTTCCTATTCCAGGTCCCCATTCCCAGTCCCCATTCCCAGATTTGATCCCATTCCAGGTCCCCATTCCCAGTCCCCATTCCAGTTCCCATTCCCAGTTTCCATTCCAGTTCCCATTCCCAGTTCCCATTCCCAGTCCCCATTCCAGTTCCCATTCCCAGTTTCCATTCCAGTTCCCATTCCCAGTTCCCATTCCCAGTTCCCATTCCCAGTTTCCATTCCAGTTCCCATTCCAGTTCCCATTCCCAGTTTCCATTCCCAGTCCCCATTCCCAGTCCCCATTTCCAGTTCCCATTCCCAGTCCCCATTTCCAGTTTCCATTCCCAGTTTCCATTCCCAGTTTCCATTCCCAGTCCCCATTCCCAGTCTCCATTCCCAGTCCCCATTTCCAGTTTCCATTCCCAGTTCCCATTCCCTGATCCATTCCCACTCCCAGCTCCCCATTCCCAAATTTTTCTCCCTTTCCCAAACCCCTCCCCCCGCCAAGGGCAGCTCCAGTGGGAATTTCATTTTGGGGAATTTCATTTTGGGAAATTAATTTTGGGAATTTCGTTTTGGGAATCTCATTTGGAGAATTTCATCTGGGGAATTTCATTTCGGAAATTTAATTTTAGGAATTTCATTTCGGGAATTTCGTTTCAGGAATTTCTTTTCGGGAATTTCATTTTTCAATTAAAAAAAAATTTAAAAAAAAAGAAAAAAAGCCGGAAAATCATCTGAACCCGGCGGATTTTGGGGGTTCAGGCCGGTTTTGGGTTTATTTTTCCCCGGAATTCCCGGTTTTCGTGCCGATTCTCCCGGATTTTGGGGGTTCAGGACGATTTGGGTTTTTTTTCCCGGAATTCCCGGTTTCGGTGCCGATTCCCTTCGCCGGCTCCAGAGGGAGCCTGGAGCAGGGAGGATGCGGGGCTGCGATTTTCCAGCCGGGAAATCCTCGGGAAGGGAGCGCAGCTTCTCCGGCGAGGCCAAAATCCCAGATTTTCCTGTGTCTGCATCCCAGAGAATCCCAGATTTCCCTCCCTCGGCATCCCAGAAAATCCCAGATTTCCCTGCATCGGCATCCCGAATTTTCCTTCATCTGCATCGCAGAAAATTCCAGATTTTCCCACATCAGCATTTCAAAGGATCCCGGATCTTCCCACATCAGCACCCCGGAGAATCCCAGATTTTCCTGTATCAGTATTTCAGATTTTCCTGTATCTACATCCCAGAGAATTCCAGATTTTATTTTTTTTATTTGTATCAGTATCCCAGATTTTTCTATATCTGCATCCCAGAGAATTCCAGATTTTATTTATTTTTTTATTTATATCAGTATCCCAGATTTTTCTATATCTGCATCCCAGAGAATTCCAGATTTTCCTTCATCAGCATCTCACAGCATCCCAAATTTTCCCACATCAGCATTTCAAAGGATCCCGGATTTTCCCACACCGGCATCCCAGAGAATTCCAAATTTTCCTTCATCAGAATCCCAGACTTTCCCTTATCAGCATCCCGGAGAATTCCAGATTTCCCCGAATCTGCATCCTAGAGAATTCCAGATTTTTTTTGTATCAGCATCCCGGATTTTCCTCTATCTGCATTTCAGAGCATCCCAAATTTTCCCACATCAGCATCTCAAAGGATCCCAAATTTTCCTTCATTTGCATCCCAGAGCATCCCGGATTTTCCCACATGGAATTTTCCCAGATTTTCCCAGATTTCCCCACACCGCAGGAATTCCCTTACACCAAATTTTCCCCCCAAAATTTTCCCCCAAAATTTTCCCCCCATATCCTCCCCTCCCCCCCGCGGGCTTTGCCAGCGCTTCACACCCCATCCCAATTTTTTATTTTTGGGTTTTTTGGGGACAGCTCCATTCACTTCACACCCCATCCCAATTTTTTATTTTTGGGGTTTTTTGGGGACAGCTCCATTCACTTCACACCCCATCCCAATTTTTTATTTTTGGGTTTTTGGGGACAGCTCCATTCACTTCACACCCCATCCCAATTTTTTATTTTTGGGTTTTTTGGGGGACAGCTCCATTCACTTCACACCCCGATCCCAATTTTTTATTTTTGGGTTTTTTGGGGGACAGCTCCATTCACTTCACACCCCATCCCAATTTTTTATTTTTGGGTTTTTGGGGGACAGCTCCATGCACTTCACACCCTGATCCCGATTTTTTATTTTTGGGTTTTTTGGGGGACAGCTCCATTCACTTCACACCCCATCCCGATTTTTTATTTTTGGGTTTTTTGGGGACAGCTCCATTCACTTCACACCCCATCCCAATTTTTTATTTTTGGGTTTTTGGGGGACAGCTCCATTCACTTCACACCCCATCCCGATTTTTTTATTTTTGGGTTTTTTGGGGGACAGCTCCATTCACTTCACACCCCATCCCGATTTTTTATTTTTGGGTTTTTTGGGGGACAGCTCCATTCACTTCACACCCCATCCCAATTTTTGGGGGGTTTTTGGGGTTTATTTTTTTGGGGACATCTCCATGCATTTTACACCCCAATCCCGATTTTTCATTTTTGGGAATTTTTGGGACATCTCCATGCATTTACATCCCAGCCCCGATATTTTTGGGGGTTTTTTTGGGTGGTTTTTTGGGTTTTTTTAGGAGATGTCCATGCATTTACACCCAATCCCAATTATTTGGGGTTTTTTATTTCTTTTAGGGACAGTTCTACTCACTACACACCCCAATCTCGATTTTTTGGGGTTTTTTTGTTTTGTTTTGATTTTTTTTGGTGGGTTTTTTTGTTTTTGGTGTTTTTTTTTTTTTCATTTTTGGGACAACTCCCTGCACTTCACACCCCAATCCCGGGCATTTTTGGGGGTTTTTTTTGTTTTTTTAGGACATCTCCATTCACTTCACACCCCAATCTTGATTTTTCTGGGTTTTTTTGTTTGGGATTTTTTTTGTTGTTTTTTTGTTTTTGTCTTTTTTGGGGGGGAAACTCCTGCGCTTCACACCCCAATCCCGATATTATTGGGCTTTTTTGGGGTGGTTTTTTTGGTTTTTAGGACATCTCCATTCACTTCACACCCCAATCTTGATTTTTCGGGTTTTTTTGGTTTGGGGTTTTTTAGGGTTTTTTGTTTTTGGGGTTTTTTGAGGGGGACAACTCCTGCGCTTCACACCCCAATCCCGATATTTTTGGGCTTTTTTGGGGTGGTTTTTTTGGTTTTTTAGGACATCTCCATTCACTTCACACCCCAATCTTGATTTTTCGGGGTTTTTTTTGTTTGGTGGGTTTTTTGTTTGTTTTGGGGTTTTTTGGTTCTTTTATTTTTTGTTTTTGGGGGTTTTTTTGAGGAGGGGAAACTCCCTGCACTTCACACCCCAATCCCGATATTTTTTGGGGTATTTTTGGGGTGGGTTTTTTTGGGCTTTTTTTAGGACATCTCCATTCACTTCACACCCCAGTCTTGATTTTTAGGGGGTTTTTTTGTTTGCTGGTTTTTTGTTTGTTTTGGGGTTTTTTGGGGTTTTTTTGGTTTTTTGGGGTTTTTTTTGAGGGGGACAACTCCTGCGCTTCACACCCCAATCCCGATATTTTTGGGCTTTTTTGGTGAGTTTATTTTTTTTTTTCAAGGACATCTCCATTCACTTCACACCCCAATCTTGATTTTTCGGGTTTTTATGGTTTGGGTTTTTGGTTTTTTGTTTTTTGGTTTTTTTTGGGGGGGAAACTCTCTGCACTTCACACCCCAATCCCGATATTTTTGGGGTGTTGTTTTTTTTTTTAAGGACATCTCCATTCACTTCACACCCCAGTCTTGATTTTTCGGGTTTTTGTGGTTTGGGTTTTTTGGTTTTTTGTTTTGTTTTGTTTTGTTTTTTGTTTTTTGGGTTTTTTTGGGGGGAAACTCCCTGCACTTCACACCCCAATCCCGATATTTTTGGGCTTTTTTTGGTGTGTTTATTTTTTTTTTTAAGGACATCTCCATTCACTTCACACCCAATCCCGATTTTTCATTTTTGGGGTTTTTTTTGGGGCTGCTCCGTGCATTCACACCCAATTTTTTGCGATTTTTTGGGATTTTTTGGGATTTTTTGGGACATCTCCCCCCCAGAACTCCGATTGTCCGCGGGGGTCGCGGTGACCCCAAACCGGGGCCGGGGGTGAGAGCGGGGTCACCCCAAAGCCGTTAATTAATTACCGCAGCATTAATTAATGAGGGGGGCGCCTGTCGCTAATTAACGCCGGCAGCGCTAATGAGGGCAGCGCAGCCCTGACCGCCATTTAATTAATTCCCGAATTAATTTTAACTCAAGGACTCGACATAATTTTGATGTGGAGAATTTTGGGGTGGAAAATTTTATTTTGGGGTGGGGAATTTTTTGGGATGCCCTAATTTAATTTTGGGGTGGATCATTTTAATTTTGGGGTGAAAAACTTAATTTTGGGGTGGAGAATTTTGGGGTGGAGAATTTTGGGGTGGAGACTTAATTTTTGGGGTGGATAATTTAATTTTGAGGTGGAGAATTTTTTGGAGTGGAAAATTAATTTTTGGGGTGGAAAATTTAATTTTTGGGGTGGATAATTAAATTTTGGGGTGGATAATTAATTTTTGGGGTGGATAATTTAATTTTGAGGTGGATAATTTTTTGGGGTGGATAATTTAATTTTGAGGTGGATAATTAATTTTTGGGGTGGATAATTAATTTTGGGGGTAGATAATTTAATTTTGAAGTGGAGAATTTTTTGGGGTGGATAATTAAATTTTTCGGGTGGACAATTTAATTTTGAGGCGGAGAATTTTTTTGGGGGGGCGGATAATTTTTTGTGATGGCGAATTTAGATTTTGGGACGGATAATTTTGGGACGGATAATTTCGCGGTGTTTTAAGCGGAATTTTTGGGGGGTTTTTTAATTTTTTTTTTTTTTTAATGAAGGACGGTTTTAATTGGAGCGGGAAGATGAAAGGGGAGCGGCGCGGGGGGGAGGGGCGGGAGTGTCCCCGGGGCCGGTGACAAATGAGGAGGTGACAGAAAATCACCGAATGAGAGGCGCGGCTGCGGGGGCACCGAGAGGTCACGCAGCGCCCGGAATGCTAATGCGGAATTCCGCAAAAAATCCCGATTAAAATAAAAATATTAATGCGGGAAATCCGAGGAAAAAAGCGGGAAATAAAGATTAAAAAATAAAAATATCAATCCCGGAATTTCGCAAAATAGGGGGGAAAAACCTGATTAAAATCAAAATATCAGTGCGGGAAAAAGGGGGGAAAAATCCCGATTAAAATAAAAATATTAATGTGGGAAATCCGAGGGAAAAAGAGGGAAATAAAGATGAAAAAATGAAAATATCAGTCCCGGAATTTCGCAAAATATGGGGTAAAACCTGATTAAAATCAAAATATCAGTGCGGGAAATCCGCGGGAAAAAAGGGGAAAAAATCCCGATTAAAATAAAAATATTAATGTGGGAAATCGGAGGGAAAAAGAGGGAAAAAAAGATTAAAAAATAAAAATATCAGTCCCGGAATTTCGCAAAATATGGGGGAAAAACGTGGTTAAAATCAAAATATCAGTGCGGGAAATCCGCGGGAAAAAGGGGAAAAAAATCCCGATTAAAATAAAAATATTAATGAGGAAAATCCGAGGAAAAAAGGGAAAAAAACCGCGATTTAAATAAAAATATTAATGCGGGAATTCCGGGGAAAAAAGGGAGAAAAATATTTAAAATAAAAATATCAATACAAAAACTCCGGGGGAAAACCCAATTAAAATAAAAATATTAATGCAGGAATTCGGCCAAAAAAGGGGGGAAAAACCCCGATTAAAATAAAAACATTAATGTGGGAAATCGGCGGAAAAAAGGGGGGAAGTCCGATTAAAATAAAAATATTAATGCGGGAATTGCGCGAAAAAAGGAGGAAATAAAAAGTAAAAAATAAAAATATCAGTGCGGGAAATCCGCGGGAAAAGAGGGGGAAAAAACTCGATTAAAATAAAAATATCAATGCCGGAAATCGGCGGATAAAAAGGCAAAAAAAAGATTAAAAAATAAAAATATCAGTAAGGGAATTGCACTGGGAAAAAAAGGGAAAATAAACAAGATTAAAGAAAAATATCAATGCGGGAATTCCGCAAAAAATTGGAATTAAAAAATATTTATAATTATAATAAATAAAAGGGAATTAAAAAATTAATACGGGAATTGCAAGGACAAAAGGGGAAAAACCCGATTAAAATAGAAAATATCAATACGGGAATTCCGAGGGGGAAAAAAATTATTAAAGAAAAAATCAATGTGTGAATTCCGAGGAAAAAAAGGGGGAAAAAAAATCCGATTAAAATAAAGATATCAATGCGGTAATTCCACCCAAAAATTGGGGGAAATGATTAAAAAATAAAAATATCAGTGCGGGAATTGCACGGGAGAAAAAACCGAAAAGTTAACAAGATTAAAGAAAAATATCAATGAGGGAGTTCCGCGGAAAAAAAGGGAAAGAAAACCCATTAAATAAAAATATCAATGAGGGAAAAATTAGTATAAAATAAAAATATCAATGCTGGATTTCCGCCACAAAAGAGAAAAAAAAACCCGATTAAAATAAAAATATCATTGAGGGAATTGCGGGGAAAAGGGGGAAAACTGACTAAAAAAATAAAAATATCAATGCAGGAATTCCGCGGGAAAAAATGAAAAAAAAACAAAATAACAGATTAAAAAAAAATATCATTGTGGGAATTGCGCTGGAAAAGGGGGGAAAACCCGATTAAATAAAAATATAAATACGGGAATTGAGCCGAAAAAGGGGGAAACGGGGAAAGATTAAAGAAAAATATATTTTAAAAAAAAATCTTTTATCGACGGCGCTTTGTCGGCGCTGCGGAGAGGAGGGGGAGGGGTGGGAAAGGGGGGATTTGTGGGATTTATGGGATTTGGCGGAATTTGGGGGGAATTTATGGGGGGAATTGGGGCGAGGGGTTTGGGGGCTTGGCTCTGCTCTTCCCGGGTGGGAGGAGGAGGAGGAGGAGGAGGAGGAGGAGGAGGAAGATGAGGATGAGGATGAGGATGGGGATGAATATGAGGGTGAGGATGAGGAGGATGAGGAGGAGGATGAGGAGGAAGATGAGGAGGAGGAGGATGAGGATAAAGATGAGGATGAGGATGGGGATGAAGATGAGCATGGGGATGAGGATGGGGATGAGGATGAGGGATGAGGATGAGGAGGATGAGAGGATGAATATGAGGGTGAGGATGAGGAGGAGGATGAGGATGATTGAGGATGAGGATGAGGATGGGGATGAGGATTGGGATGAAGATGAGGATGAGGAAGAGGATGAGGAGGAGGATGAAGATGAAGATGGGGATGAGGATGGGGAGGAGGATGAGGATGAGGTCCCTCTGTCCCTCTGTCCCTCTGTCCCTCTGTCCTCTGTCCCCCGTCCCTGTGTCCCCTGTGTCCTTGTGTTCCATAGGAACCTTTAGGAACCCCGTAGGACACTATAGGACCCCATAGAACCCCACAGGACCCCACAGGACCCCATATGGCCCTATAGGAACCTTTAGGGCCCTATGGGAATCCATGGGAACCCATAGAACCCTATAGGACCCTGTAGATCCCATAGAGCCCTATAGGGCCCCATAGAACCCTATAGGAACCTATAGGAACCCTTAGGACCCCTACAGGAACCCATAGGACCCTATGGGGAGCTGTAGGACCCCATAGGAACCTTTAGGACCCTATAGGCACTCATAGGACCCCATAGAACGTTATGGGACTCACAGGAACCCATAGAACTCTATGGGACCCCATAGGACCCGATGGGAATCTGTAGGACCCTACAGGACCCTACAGGAACCTACAGGAACCTCATTCGACCCTATAGGATGCCATAGAACCCTATAGGAACCCATAGGAACCTTTAGGATCCTATAGGAACACATAGGACTCCATAGAACCCTGTAGGAACCCACAGAACCCTTTAGGACCCCATAGAACCCTATAGGAACCAATAGGACCCTATAGGAACCCATAGGAACCCATGACACTCCATAGAACCCTGTAGGAACCCATAGAGCCCTATAGGAACCCATAGGACCCTATAGGAACCCATAGGAACCTTTGGGATCCTATAGGAACCCATGGCACTCCATAGAACCCTATAGGAACCCAGGGGACTTCATAGAACTCTATAGGAACCCATAGGAACCTTTAGGATCCTAGAGGAACCCACAAGACCCTATGGGACCCTATAGAAGCCCACAGGACCCTATATTAACCCATAGGAACCTTTAGGACCCTGTAGGAACCCCTGGGACCCTATATGACCCTATATGACCCTATAGGACCCTATAGGAACCCATAGGACCCTATATAAACCCATAGGAACCTTTAGGATCCTATAGGAACCCACAAGACCCTATGGGACTCTATAGGACCCCATAGGACACTATATTAACCCATAGGACCCCATAAAACCTTGTAGGAACCCGTGGGACCCTATATGGCCCTATATGACTCTATAGGAACCCATAGGAACCCATGGGACTCCATAGAACCCTGTAGTAACCCATAGAACACTATAGGAACCCATAGGAACCTTTGGGATCCTAGAGGAACCCACAAGACCCTAGAGGACCCTATAGGACCCCATAGGACCCTATATTAACCCATAGGAACCTGTAGGAACCCGTGGGACTCTATATGACCCTATAGGAACCCATAGGACCCTATAGGAACCCATAGGAACCTTTAGGATCCTATAGGAACACATGGCACTCCATAGAACCCTATAGGAACCCATGGGACTTCATAGAACCCTATATTAACCCATAGGACCCTATAGGAACCCATAGGAACCCTATAGGAACCCATAGGAACCCATGGCACTCCATAGAACCCTGTAGTAACCCATAGAACACTATAGGAACCCATAGGAACCTTTGGGATCCTATAGGAACCCACAAGACCCTATGGAACCCTATAGGACCCTATAGGACCCTATATGACCCCATAGAACCCTATAAGAACCCACAGAACCCTATAGGAACCCATAGGAACTTTTAGGATCCTATAGGAACCCATGGGATTCCAGAGAACCCTGTAGTAACCCATAGAACCCTATAGCAACCCGTAGGAACCTTTGGGATCCTAGAGGAACCCACAAGACCCTATGGGACCGTATAGGACCCCATAGGACCCTATATTAACCCATAGGACCCCATAGGACCCTGTAGGAACCCGTGGGACACTATGGGACCCTATAGGAACCTATAGGACCCCATAGAACCCTATAGGAACCCATAGGAACCTTTAGGATCCTATAGGAACCCATGGCACCCCATAGAACCTTATAGGAACCCGTGGGACTTCATAGAACCCTATATTAACCCATAGGAACCTTTAGGATCCCATAGGAACCCACAAGACCCTATGGGACCCTATAAAACCCCACAGGACCCTATATTAACCCATAGGAACCTTTAGGACCCTGTAGGAACCCCTGGGACCCTATATGACCATATAGGACCCTATAGGACCCTATAGGAACCCATAGGACCCTATATAAACCCATAGGAACCTTTAGGATCCTATAGGAACCCTTAGGACCCTATGGGACCCTATAGGAACCCATAGGAAACTTTAGGACCCTATAGGAACCCACAAGACCCTATGGGACCTCATAGGACCCCATAGGAACCCATAAAACCCTATATGACCCTATAGGACCCCATAGGACCCTATATGACCCTATAGGACCCCATAGGACCCCATAGAACCCTATAGGGCCCTATAGGACATAACCCATAGGACCCCATAGGACCCTGTAGGAACCCGTGGGACCCTATAGGACCCTATATGACCCTATAGGACCCCATAGGACCCTATAGGAACCCCAAGATCTTATGGAACCCTATATGACCCTATAGGACCCTCTAGGAACCCATAGGAACCTTTAGGACCCTATAGGAACCCACAAGACCCTATGGGACCTCAGAGGACCCCATAGGACCCTATGGAACCCTATATGACCCTATAGGACCCCATAGGAACCTTTAGGACCCTATAGGAACCCACAAGACCCTATGGAACCCTATAGGACCCCATAGGACACTATAGGAACCCATAGGACCCTATATGACCCTATAGAAACCCATAGGATCCTATAGGACACTCTAGGAACCCATAGGAACCTTTAGGACCCTATAGGAACCCACAAGACCCTATGGAACCCTATATGACCCTATATGACCCTATAGGACCCCATAGGACCTATAGGAACCCACAAGACCCTATAGGAACCCTTATGACCCTATAGGACCCTATAGGACCCCATAGGACCCCATAGAACCCTATGGGACCCCATAGGAGCAGTGCCCGGAGCCGCTGTGTTAATTCGGAGCGTTGATTAATCAGGAGCGTTAATTAGGAGCGTTAATTAATTCGGAGCGTTAATTAATTCGGAGCGTTAATTGGGAGCATGCGCAGGGTGATTAACGCGGTATCTCATTAACACCGCGCGGGGGCGGGGCCGGAAATGGGATCAAAATGGAATAAAAGAAATAGGAAAGAGATATAAAATGGGGTAAAAGAAATACAGAATAGATATAAAATAAAATAAATAGAATAAATAATATAGTATAATAAATAATAAAATAATAAATAATAATAATAAATAAATAAATAAATAAATAAATAAATAAATAAATAAATAAATAAATAAATAGAAAATAGAAAGAAAACAAAATGGAATAAATAGAAAATAGAAAATCAAATGGGATAAATACAAAATAGAAAATAGAAAAAAAAGTAATATAAAATAGATATAAAATAGAATATAAAATATAAAATAGAATGTAAAATAGGATATAGAACAGAATAAAAGAAATTCAAAATAGATAGAAAATAGAATAAAAGAAACATAAAGTAGATATAAAATAGGATATAGAATAGAATAAAAGGAATATAAAATAGTTATAAAATAAGATATACAATAAAATAAGTATAAAATAGAATAAAAATATAATATAGAATAGAATATAGAATAGAATAAAATATATAAAAATAGATATAAAATAGAATAAAATAGGATATAAAATAGACTATAAAATAAAATACAAAATAAAATCTCCCTGGAAATCACAACGGGATAACCAACCCCAAAATGGAATTTTTGGGGTGGGGACTCTCCCCCAATCCCCCTTTCCCCCCCCTAAAAATCACCACAGACTACCCCAAAAACCCTGCACCCCACAATCCCCGCATCCCAAAATCCCTCCATCCCAAAATCCCCGCACCCCAAAAATCCCTCCATCCCAAAATCTCCGCACCTCAAAATCTCTGCACCCCACAATCCCTCCACCCCAAAATCCCCACATCCCAAAAATCTCCGCACCTCAAAATCCCCGCACCCCAAAATCCCTCCATCCCAAAAATCCCCGCGTCCCAAAATCTCTGCGCCCCAAAATCTCTGCACCCCAAAATTCCCTCATCCCAAAATCCTCCACCCCAAAAATCCCCGCACCCCAAAAATCCCCGCATCCCAAAATCTCTGCATCATAAAATCCCCGCACCCCAAAATCACTCCACCCCACAATCCCTGCACCCCAAAATCCCTCCACCCCAAAATCTCCGCACCCGAAATCCGTACACCCCAAAATCCCTGCACCCCACAATCCCCACAGCCCAAAATCTCCGCACCCCAAAATCCCTGCATCCTAAAATCTCCGCACCCCACAATCCTCGCACACCAAACTCCCGGCACCCCAAAATCCCCGCACCCCAAAATCCCCGCATCCCAAATCCCTCCACCCCACCCCAAAATCCCCGCACCCCAAATCCCCACACCCCAAAAATCCCCGCACCTCACAATCCCCGCATCCCAAAATCTCCGCACCTCAAAATCCTCGCACCCCAAAATCCCCCGCACCCCAAATCCCCGCACCCCACAATCCCCGCACCCCAAACCCCCGCACCCCAAACCCCCGCACCCCCAAAATCTCCCCCCAGTTCTCCCCTCGCTCCCTCCCCCAGCCCCTCTCGCCGCCCCCGGCCGCGCTGACCTCGCGCTGAACCCGCCCGCGGCCATAAATCAACCCCACAAAGGCGCCGCCGCCGCCGCCGCCCTTTAACGCTTTAGGGCCGAGGAGAAAATGAAAATGGCCCCAAAAAAAAAAATTAAAAAAAAAGGGAAATAATCGGGGAAAATTCGCGTTTTGTCAGCGCGGAACGGCGGAGGGAGGAGGAGGAGGGAGCGGGATTTGGGGTGGGAGGAAGGGTTTGACCCCCGCGGGTGGGTTTGGGGGTTTTTTTAGGGTGGGGGGCGATGTGAGATGATGAAGGAGCGGGTCCCGTTTTTAGGGCGGCGTGAAGGATTTCACCCCCTGGATGGGTTTGGGGTTTTTGGGGTGGAAAGGGAGGGAGGAGGGAGCGGGATTTGGGGTGGGAGGAAGGGTTTGACCCTGCCGATGGGTTTGGGGGTTTTTTTAGGGTGGGGGGCGATGTGAGATGATGAAGGAGCGGGTCCCGTTTTTAGGGCGGCGTGAAGGATTTCACCCCCTGGATGGGTTTGGGGTTTTGGGGTGGAAATGGGAGGAGGAGGGAGTCCAGGATTTGGGGTGGAATGAAGGTTTTACCCTCCATGGGTGGGTTTGAGGATTTTTTAGGGTGGGAGGCGATGTGAGGCTGATGAAGGAGCGGGTCCCGGTTCATTTTAGGGTGGGATGAAGAATTTAACCCCCAATGGGTGGGTTTGGGATTTCTTGGGGGTGGAAAAAAGAGGGAGGGTGAGGAAGGAGCCGGTCCCGGTTTTTTAGGATGGGATGAAGGTTTGGATGTGTTTGGGGTTTTTTTTAGGGTGGGGGGCGGTGTGAGGATGAGGAAGGAGCAGATCCCGGTTCATTTTAGGGTTGGAGGAAGGGTTTTACCCCACGGATGAGTTTGGGGTGATTCTTGGAGAGTGGAAAAGGGAGGGACGATGAGGAAGGAGCCGGTCCCGGTTTTGTCGGGGTGGGATGAAGGGTTTGGGTGGGTTTGGGGGGCGGTTTGGGATGGAAAAGGGACGGAAGATGATGAAGGAGCGGATCCCGGCTCATTTTTAGGCTGGGATGAAGGATTTCACCCCCCATGAATGGATTTGGGATTTTTGGGGTGGAAAAGGGAAGGAGGAGGAGGAGGGAGCGGGATTTGGGATGGGACGAAGGGTTTGGCCCCCTCTTGGGTGGGTTTGGGGTTTTTTTGGGGGTGAAAAAGGGGGATCAAGAAAGGGAGGGGGATGTGAGGAGGAGGAGGGAGCAAGTCCCGGGATTTTGGGGTGGAATGAAGGTTTTTACCCTCCATGCAGGTGGGGTTTGGGGATTTTTTAGGGTGGGGGCGGTGTGAGGATGAGGAAGGAGAGGATCCAGTTCATTTTAGGGTGGGATAAAGAATTTAACCCCCAATGGGTGGGTTTGGGATTTCTTGGGGGTGGAAAAAAGAGGGAGGATGAGGAAGGAGCCGGTCCCGGTTTTGTCGGGTGGGATGAAGGTTTGGATGGGTTTGGGGTTTTTTTTTAGGGTGGGGGGCGATGTGAGGATGAGGAAGGAGCTGATCCCGGTTCATTTTAGGGTCGGAGGAAGGATTTCACCCCACGGATGGGTTTGGGGTTGTTTTGGGGGGTGAAAAGGGCGGGAGGATGAGGAAGGAGCCGGTCCCGCTTTTGTAGGGTGGGATGAAGGGTTGGCTGGGTTTGGGGTTTTTTTAGGGTGGGGGCGGTGTGAGGATGAGGAAGGAGCAGATCCCAGTGCATTTTAGGGTGGATGAAGGGTTTTACCCCATGAATGGGTTTGGGGTTATTTTGGGGGCTGGAAAAGGAGGGACGATGAGGAGGGAGCCGGTCCCGGTTTTATAGGGTGGGATGAAGGTTTGGATGGGTTTGGGGTTTTTTTTTAGGGTGGAAAAGGGGATGGAAAGGAGCGGGGTGTGAGGATGAGGAAGGAGCAGATCCCAGTGCATTTTAGGGTGGATGAAGGGTTTTACCCCACGGATGCGTTTGGGGTTTTTTTGGGGGGTGGAAAAGGGAGGAGGATGAGGGAAGGAGCCGGTCCCGGTTTTTAGGGTGGGATGAAGGTTTGGATGGGTTTGGGTTTTTTTAGGGTGGGGAGGCAGGTGTGAAGATGAGGAGGAGCGGATCCCGGTGCATTTTAGGGGTGGATGAAGGGTTTTACCCCACGGATGGGTTCAGAGGTTATTTTTGGGGGGCGGAAAGGACAGGAGGATGAGGAAGGAGCCGGTCCCGGTTTTGTAGGGTGGGATGAAGGGTTGGATGGATTGCGGTTTTTTAGGGTGGGGAGCGATGTGAGGATGAGGAAGGAGCGGATCCCAGTTCATTTTGGGGTGGATGAAGGGTTTTACCCCACGGATGGGTTTGGGGTGATTTTGGGGGGCGGAAAGGGAAGGGAGGGGCAGGAAGGGGGTGAGGATGAGGATGCGGCCAGGGGAGGGAGGAAGGAAGGGCAGGGAAGGGGAGGAGGAGGCAGCGGGATCGATCGGGGCCGGTAATGGATCGGGAGAGAATCGATCCCGGAACGGGGAGAGGGAGAGAGAGGAGACCGTCCGGGGAGGGGGAGGGGAGAACATCGGGGACAGACGGACACGGGGAGAGGGGGGAGACGGACAGAGGGACACGGAGGGGACACGGACAGAGGGAGGGACACGGAGGGGACACGGACAGACGGAGGGACACGGAGGGGATGGACAGAGGGACACGGAGAGAGGACAGGGACACGGAGGGATGGACAGAGGGACACGGACAGAGGAGAGAGGACAGAGGGACACAGCAGGGAGAGGACAGACGGACACGAGAGGGACACGGACAGAGGATGGACACTGAGGGGACGGACAGAGGACACGGCCGGAGAGATGGACACGGGGGGCGTGGACAGAGGATGGACACGGACAGAGGGACACAGAGGGATGGACACGGAGGGGATGGACAGACGGACACGGACAGAGGGACACGGACAGAGGGATGGACAAGGGGACAGACGGAGGGACAGAGGGACAGACGGACACAGGGTCCGGCCCCGGACACGCCCCCAGGCCCCTCGCTGACCCCAATCCCCCTCCCCCATCCCCCACCCCCTCCTCCCGCTCATCCCTCGGCTGGAAAAACAAAAAAAAAAAAAACCAAACCCCAAAACGACCCAAGAACAGCAAAACCACCCCAAAAAAATCCCTCACCCGCCCAAAAAACCCCAAACACCAAAAAACCCATAAAACCTCCAAGCCCCTCCCCAAAAACCCAAAAACCGACCCCAAAAAAATCCAAAACTGCTCCCAAAAAAACCAAAACCGCCCCAAAAAAACAAAACTGCCCAAAAAAAACTCCCAACCCTCCCTCAAAACACCCAAAGATCCACAAAACCTACAAGCCTCTCCCAAAAAACCCAAAATAGCCCAAAAAACCCCAAACCTGCCCAAAAAACCCCAAACCTGCTCAAAAAACCTCCAAAATTGCCCAAAAAACCTCCAAAATTTCCAAAAAACCCAAAACTGCACCAAAAAACCACAAAACTGCCCCAAAAAACCCCAAAACTGCACCCCAAAAACTCCCCAGAATCGCCTAAAAAAACCCAAAACCGGCCACAAAAAGCCAAAAAACCCCCAAACCCCCAAGTCCCAATTATTATTATTGATGACGTCATTAATGTGTTAATAATAATTATTGTTATTAATTTACCCAGAAATGTTCTTGTTGTCAATATTGGCGTTGTTATTTTTATCCTGGGTTTATTGATTTTTAAATTATTATTATTATTATATTTTATTGCTTTTTATTATTATTATAGCTTGATTTTATTATTTTTATTGTAATTTTATTTTTATTATTTAATTTTTATTTTGATTTTAATTTCTTACTGTCCTTATGTTGTTTTTAATGTCTTTATTTTGATCCAAAATACCCGAAATTGAGGGAAAAAAAAATCCTGGGATACTTCAAGGGGAAAAAAATGGGAAAGAAAAGGGAAAAAAGCCCCAAAATGACCCAAAATTGTGGGAAAAAATCCCGGCCGGGCTCTGGAGTTTGGGGTTTATGGCCCAAAAATCCCGGAAAGGGAAATTCCCAAATTCCTGAAGGTGGGAATCGTGCGGGGGGGAGGGGTGGGGGGTGGGGATGCGAAAATGGGGATGGGATGAAAGGAATGGGAATAATGGGAATAATGGAAAATGGGAATAATGGGAATAATGGGAAAATGAGAAAATGGGAATAATGGGAATAATGGGAATAATGGGAAAATGGGAATGATGGGAATAATGGGAATAATGGGAATAATGGGAATAATGGGAAAATAGGAAAATGGGAATAATGGGAAAATAGGAAAATGGGAATAATGGGAATAATGGGAAAATGGGAATAATGGGAATAATGGGAAAATGGGAATGATGGGAAAATGGGAATAATGGGGAAAATGGGAATAATGGGAAAGTGGGAATAATGGGAAAACGGGAAAATGGGAATAATGGGAATAATGGGAAAATGGGAATAGGAATGGGAATGCGAAATGGGAATGGGGAATGGGATAATGGGAATGGGAATGGGATACTGGGAAAGGGGAATTGGAATTGGAAAACAGGAAATGGGAATGGGAATGGGATAATGGGAATGGGATAATGGGAATGGGGAATGGGGATGGAGAATGGGAATGGGAATGGGAATGGGAATGGAATGGGAATGGGAATGGGGAATGGGATACTGGGAATGGAGGAATGGAAACAGGAAATGGGAATGGGAATGGGAATGGGAACTGGAATGGGAACTGGAATGGGAATGGGATAATGGGAATGGGGAATGGGATTATGGGATAATGGGATAATGGGATAATGGGAACATGGGAATAATGGGAAAATGGGAAAATAATGGGAAAACCAGGAAAATGGGAAAACGAGAAAATGGGAAAATGGAAATAGGAATGGGAATGCGAAATGGGAATGGGGAATGTGAAATGGGAATGGGAATGGGAACTGGAATGGGAATGGGAACTGGAATGGGATAATGGAATAATGGGATAATGGGAATGGGAATGGAATAATGGGATAATGGAATAATGGGATAATGGGATAATGGGATAATGGGAATGGGAATGGATAATGGAATAATGGGAATGGGAATGGGAATGGGAATGGGAATGGGATAATGGGAATGGGAATGGAATAATGGGATAATGGGATAATGGGAATGGGGAATGGGAAAGGGATAATGGGATAATGGGATAATGGGATAATGGGATAAAGGGATAATGGGAATGGGAATGGGGATGGAATAATGGGAATGGGAATGGGAATGGGAATGGGATAATGGGAATGGGGAATGGGATAATGGGATAATGGGATAATGGGATAATGGGATAATGGGAATGAGAATGGGAATGGGGATGGGGAATGGGATAATGGGATAATGGCATTTGAGGACCGGAATGGGATAATGGGGAATGGAATAATGGGATAATGGGAATGGGAACAGGGAAATAGGGAATGGGATAATGGGAATTGGAATGGGAATGGGAATTGGAAAGGGAATGGGATGGGAATGGGATGGGGATGGGAATGGGAACTGGAATGGGAATGGGATGGGGATGGGAATGGGAACTGGAATGGGATAATGGGATAATGGGAATGGGGATAGGAATGGGATAATGGGAATGGAATAATGGGAATGGAGAATGGGAATGGGGATGGGGAATGGGATAATGGGATAATGGCATTTGGGGATGGGAATGGGATAATGGGAATGGAATAATGGGATAATGGGAATGGGAACAGGGAAATAGGGAATGGGATAATGGGAATTGGAATGGGAATGGGAATTGGAAAGGGAATGGGAATGGGATGGGGATGGGAATGGGAACTGGAATGGGATAATGGGATAATGGGATAATGGGGATGGGGATGGGGATGGGGACACGGATACGGGGAATCAGGGCATGGGAATACGGGACGGGATAACGGGACGGAGTAACGGGATCATTTTCCCCTTTTCTTTCCCCAATCCCCTCCCGAACCTTCCCAAATCTCCCTCACTGAAAAAAACCCAAACCCCACAATATTTCAATTTTTATGCTTTTTCTATTCCCTCTCCATTTAAAAAAATCCAATTTTCAATTTCCCTTCCCCCTCCCTCCCCATTTGGCCTTTAACCCTTTAATCCCTGCCCAAACCCAAATTCCCACATTTTCCCCTCCGGGCCCCCCGATCCGGGATCCCTCTGGGATTTCCCAGTTCCGGCCGCAGCTTCTCCCCTTTCCCTTTCTCCTCTCATCCTTCAGCTTTTTCCCGCTATTTTTCACCTTTTTCTCACTTTTTTTCACCCTTTTTTCACCATTTTTTCACCTTTTTTTTTCACTCTTTTATCACCTTTTCCTGAATTTTTTCCACATTTTTTACAAGATTTTCCCAAATTTTTTATCTTTTCTTCCACTATTTTTCACCAATTTTTCACCCTTTTTTCACCCTTTTTTCACCCTTTTTTCACCCTTTTTTCATCATTTTTTCACCCTTTTTTCACCTTTTTTTCACTATTTTAACCTTTTTCCCACCATTTTTTCATCATTTTTTCACCCTTTTTTCACCTTTTTTTTCACTGTCTTAATCTTTTTCCCACCATTTTTTAACCATTTTTCACCCTTTTTTCACCTTTTTTTCACTATATTTAACCTTTTTCCCACCCTTTTTTCATCATTTTTTCACCCTTTTTTCACCTTTTTTTCACTGTTTTAACCTTTTTCACCCATTTTCACCATTTTTCACCCTTTTTTTCACTTTTTTTTCACTATTTTTAACCTTTTTGCCACCCTTTTTTCATCATTTTTTCACCCTTTTTTCACCTTTTTTTTCCACTATTTTTAACCTTTTTCCCACCCTTTTTCATCATTTTTCACTCCCAGTTTGCACCTTTTTTTCAGCTTTTCTCCCGCTTTTCTCACCTTTTTCACTTTTTAAACCCTTTTAAACCATTTTTCTCACTTTTCCTCACCCCTTTTTCCATCTTTCTTTAACCCTTTTTCCACCTTTCACCTTTTTTTTTTACCTTCCCCCTTTTCGCCCTTTTTTCACCCTTTTTTCACCCTTTTTTCACCCTTTTTTCACCCCCTTTTTGACCTTTTTTTAACCCTTTTCAACCATTTTTTGACCTTTTTTTAACCCTTTTTTCACCCTTTTCTCACCCTTTATTGACCTTTTTTTGACCCTTTTTTGACCTTTTTTTAACCCTGTTTTTCACCCTTTTTTTAACCCTTTCAAACCCTTTTTAACCCCTTCCCTCCATATTTTAACTCCTGCCATCCCAAACCCTTTTTATTCCTCATTTCCACCCAATTTTCACAGCGATGGGCGAATTTAAACCCAAAAAAATCAGAATTTGGCAGCGATTTTAGTTCAATTTTACCACCTCGGGACCTAATTAATTTAAAATAAATCATTAATTTTATTAACCGGATGAATTTTTTGGGGTGAATTTGTGGAAATTCAAGGATTAAAAAAAAAACCACCAGACACGGAAATAAAACAAATTCACACCGAGCGCTTTTATTGACACCGTCACAGAACGCACCAAAATTTCTTTTTTTTTTTTTCCCTTTTTTCCTTTTTATTGCAACTTTACAACGAGCAGGAGGCGGAAAATTCCAGAATTTCCTTTTTTCGGCCCAAAAACCACAAAAAACCACCACAAACCCCCCTCGGAGCGGCTTTTTGGGGCAAATTAATCAAATTTTCGCTGATTTTATTTTGGTTTATTTTTGGTTTCGTTCCCTCCCCGCCCCCAAAATCGCGATTTTTCAATTTTTTTTGCCCCTTTCGCCGAAATTGTGCGGTTGGAGGGGGGGAAATCTCAATATTTTGGTTTATTTTTATTTATTTTTGTGTTTTTTGACCTCCAAACCCCCCCCGGTTCTCCCCTTTCCCCTCCCCCCACGTTTCCCGCACCCCGAAATCAATTAATAATCGATTAAAAATCAATTAAAAACCAATCAAACCCTGGAAATGGGGTGGAAAACCCGTTTTTGGAAAGTTTCTCCAGGTGCCGCCACCTGGGTTCATGCGAGCTCAGACATGCAGCTAAAAATTAATTAAATTATAATCACAAGAATTAAATGATAATTACAATTCTTAAATAATAGCGATCATTAAATAATAGCGATAATTGGGGGGATTTGAAAGAGTTTTGGCACACACAGGGGATTAATAAATAATAATTACAATAATTAAATAATATTAATAATTGGGAGGAGTTTAAAGGGGTCGAGTTTTGACACGCACAGGGGATTAATAAATAATATTAATAATAATAAAATAATAATAAAAAAATAAGAACCTTAAAAAGGGGTTGAGCTTTGACACGTACGGGGGATTATTAAAATAATAATATTAATAATAATAAATATATTGTAATAGCAGCAATAAATAGTAATAATAATCAAAATAAGAATTAAAATAAAACAATAATAAAAACAGGGAGAACTCTAAAAAGGGGCTGATTTTTGACCCCCGGGGGGCTTAATAAAATAATAATCTCAATAATAATATTAATAATAATAATAAAATATCAAAACCAGAGGGAGAATTCCCCTCGAAACCCCCGAAATAGCGGGAAAACCCCCAAATATAGAGATTTTTATATTAAATCTATCAACAACGCAGAGTCCCCGCACGGCGCGGATTTTTGGGGAGGGAAATTCCGATTTTTCCTCAAAACCCGAGCGGGAAAATCCGAATTTTTGGAAAATTCGAATTTTTCGTTATAAGCTGGACGGAAAATCGGGATTCCCGTTAAAACCCGATTGGAAAACCGGAATTCCCGTTCTAACCAAGGCAGAAAAATCCGAATTTTTCGGATTTCCCTTCACAACCCGCGTGGAAAATCGCAATTCCCGCTAAAACCCGGGTGGAAAATCGGAGTTTTTGGTTCTAGCCCAGGCTGAAATCCGAATTTTCCGTTCAAACCAAGGCTGAAAATGGAAATTTTTCATTACAACACGGGGGGGAAATCCGAATTTTTACAAATTTCCTGTCCCAACCCGGCTGAAAATCGGATTTTTCCTTCCAACCCGGGCTGAAAACGGGAATTTTTCGCTCCAGCACGGCTGAAAATCGGATTTTCTTTTCCAACCTGGGTAGAAAATCGGATTTTTCGTTCCAACCTTCGAAGAAAAACCCAAATTTCGGGCCGAGCCCGGTTACAGCACGGCCGAAAATCGAATTTTTCGTTCCAACCCGGGTACAAAATCGGATTTCTCGTTCGAACACGAGCTGAAAACGGGAATTTTTCCTTCCAACCCGGGCTGAAAACCAGAAATTTTCCTTGCAACCCGGCCAAAATCGGATTTTTCGTTCCAACCAAGGCCTAAAATCAGATTTTTCCTTCCAACCTGCGTAGAAAAACCCAAATTTCTGGCCAACTCCGGTTATACCCCGGCTGAAAATCGGATTTTTCTTTCCGACTTGGGTAGAAAATCGGATTTTTCCTTCCAACCTGGGTAGAAAAACGCACATTTCGGGTTAACCCCAATTCCAACCCGGCCGAAAATCAGATTTTTCCTTCCAACCTGCGCAGAAAAACCCAAATTTCGGGCCAACTCTGGTTACAACCGGCTGAAAATCAGATTTTTCCTTCCAACCAAGGCTGAAAATCGGATTTTTCCTTCCAACCCGAGCTGAAAACGGGAATTTTTTGTTCCAACCAAGGCTCAAAATCCAAATTTTTCGTTCCAACTCGGGTTCAAAACCCAAATTTCAGGCTACAACCCGGCTGAAAATCGGATTTTTCCTTCCAACCAAGGCTGAAAATCGGATTTTTCCTTCCAACCGAGCTGAAAACGGAATTTTGTTCCAACCAAGGCTCAAAATCCAAATTTTTCGTTCCAACTCGGGTTCAAAACCCAGATTTCAGGTTACAACCCGGCTGAAAATCGGATTTTTCCTTCCAACCAAGGCTGAAAATCGGATTTTTCCTTCCAACCCGAGCTGAAAACGGGAATTTTTGTTCCAACCAAGGCTAAAATCCAAATTTTCGTTCCAACTCAGGTTCAAAACCCAAATTTCAGGCTACAACCCGGCTGAAAATCGGATTTTTCCTTCCAACCAAGGCTGAAAATCGGATTTTTCCTTCCAACCCGAGCTGAAAACGGGAATTTTTTGTTCCAACCAAGGCTCAAAATCCAAATTTTTCGTTCCAACTCGGGTTCAAAACCCAGATTTCAGGTTACAACCCGGCTGAAAATCGGATTTTTCCTTCCAACCAAGGCTGAAAAAGGGAATTTTCCCCTGCAGCCCCCGCAGAAAACCCCCAAATTCCCGCCCCCCGTTACAACCTGGTGATGTGCTCGGGCTCGGCGCGCTCCGCGGGCTCGGGCGGCTCCGCGGGCGCGGCCCCCGCGCGGGTTTTGGTGTTGGGCAGTTTGTGATCCTTCTTCCACTTCATGCGGCGGTTCTGGAACCAGATCTTGATCTGGCGCTCCGAGAGGCTCAGGGCGTGCGCGATCTCGATGCGGCGGCGCCGCGTCAGGTAGCGGTTGTAGTGGAATTCCTTCTCCAGCTCCAGCACCTGCTGCCGAGTGTAGGGCGGTGCGGGAGCGCTAGGCTCGCCCCCGAAAAGTTGGGGTTCACTGGAAAGGCGGGGGGAAAGTGGGGGGAAAGGGGGAAAAAAATTGGGGGGAATTTATAGGGAGGTGTAGGAGAAAAAGGGGAAAATTGGGGGAAGTGGAAAAAATTGGGGGGAATTTATAGGGAGGCGTAGGAGAAAAAGGGGAAAAATTGGGAGGAAAGGAGGGAAATTTATAGGGAGGTGTAGGTGGAAAAGAGGAAAATTGGGGGGAATTTATAGGGAGGTGTAGGAGAAAAAGGGGAAAAATTGGGGGAAAGGAGGGAAATTTATAGGGAGGTGTAAGAGGAAAAGAGGAAAATTGGGGGAAAGTGGAAAAAATTGGGGGGAATTTATAGGGAGGTGTAGGAGAAAAAGGAAAAATTGGGGGAAAGTGGAAAAATTGGGGGGAATTTATAACGAGGTGTAGGAGAAAAAGGGGAAAAATTGGGGGAAAGGGGAAAAATTGGGGGAAAGGAGGGAAATTTATAGGGAGGTGTAAGGGGAAAAGAGGAAAATTGGGGGAAATGGGAAAAAATTGTGCGGAAAGGAGGGAAAATTTATAGGAGGTGGGAGAAAAAGGGAAAAATTGGGAAGGGGAAAAATTGGGAGAGAATTTATAACGAGGTGTAGGAGAAAAGGAAAAATTGGGGAGAAAATGAATAGGGAGGTGTAAGGGGAAAGAGAAAATTGGGAAAAGTGGAAAAATTGGGGAAATGAGGAAAGGGGGAAATTGAATTGAAAAATTGGGGGTGGGGCGTGTAAGGGAAAAGAGGAAAATTGGGGAAAAGTGGAAAAAATTGTGGGGAGAAAAAGGGGAAAAATTTATGGGGAGTGTGTGTTAGGGAAAAAGGGAAAAATTGGGGGAAAGGGGAAAAATGGTGGCAAAAGGGGAAAATTTTTAGGAAGTTTAGAGAAAAAAAGGGAGAAAAAGGAGAAAAATATGGGGGAAAAATTTATAGGGGTGGGTGTTTAAAAAGGGGGAAAGGGAAAAAAGAAAAATATATGCAGGATATATATTAAAATATATATAATATAATAGGAATAAATAAATATATATATTAATATATGAATAAATTTAGAAATATTAGAAATATTAGTAATAAAATATGATATGTAATGTATATTTAAATAAAGGGGAAAAATTAGAGGGGGTTTATGGAAAAATGGGGGAGAAAAAGAATAAATTTATGGGGGTGTATGGGAAAAAGGAGAGAAAAAGATGAAAAATAAATTTAAAAAAAAGGTGTGTTCAAAAGAAGTGGAAATAAAAGGGGGAAATTTGTATTAAAAATGGAAAAAATGGGGAAAAGGGAAATAAAAGGGGGAAATGCAAATTAAAAAGGGGGATTAAAAAATAGGAAAGGGGCAAAAAAAGGGGAAAAATTAAGACTATATAATGGGGAAATGGGGAAAAAGGGGGAAATAAAGAGGGGGAATGGAAAAAAAGGAGGTGAAAAATCAAATTAAAATAAATTAAAAATGAAAAAAAATCAGGTTAATAGAAAAATTAAAGGGAAAAAATAGGGTTAAAAGGAACAAAAAAAAATGGTTAACAAGAAAAAAAAAACAAAAAAAGGCAGATTAAAGGAAAAGAAAAAAAGTGGAAAAAGGTTAATAGGGAAAAGTGCACGGAAAAAAACGCGGAAAAATGAGGGTAAGGAGAAAAAAACAGGTAAAAATTAAAATAAATGCCAAAAAAAAGAGATAAACAGGAAAAAAAAGGCCAAAAATTAAGGTTAATAGGAAAAAACCAGGCAAAAAAATCAGGGTAATATTTCTAG
The DNA here is from genome assembly GCA_034336685.1 of Luscinia luscinia. NCBI lineage: Eukaryota > Metazoa > Chordata > Aves > Passeriformes > Muscicapidae > Luscinia > Luscinia luscinia. The sequence goes on along the minus strand of JAKWBO010000035.1, from coordinate 430,548 downwards.
AAAACCGCCATTAAAATAAAATAAAATAAAATAAAATAAAATAAAACAAAATAAAATAAAATAAAATAAGGAGAAAAAAGACAAAGAAATTAAATGAAAGGGAAAAAAACACACAAAAAATCAAATAAACAGAAAAACACAGCAAATAATCAAATTAATAAAAAAGGACTCAAAAAGTTAAATATAAAAAAAGGAAAGAAATCCAAATAAAGGAAAAAAAGCCAGACAAAAATAGTGAGGGAAGAGGCAACAGCAAAGAAAAAATAAATTTAAAAAAAGAATTAAAAATAAAATAGAAAACAGTAAAAAATTTTAAAAAATAAAAATAAAATAAAATAAAATAAAATAAAATAACATTAAAAATAAAATAAAATAAATAAAATAAAAATAAAAATAAAATAAAAATAAAAATAAAAATAAAAATAAAAATAAAAATAAAAATAAAAATAAAAATAAAAATAAAAGTAAATTTTAAAAAGAGGTGGGAAAACGGGGAAAAAGCAAAGAGACAAAAAAAATCACATAAAAATGAATAAAGGAAGAAAACGAGAAGGAGAAGAAAAATCAAGGGATTAAAAATAGTGGAAAAAATAATTATAAAAATAACTTTTAAAAATAAATAAAATTTTAAAAATACTTAAGGGAAGGAAAGAAGAAAACTCGACGGAAAACAAAAAAAAAACGGGAAAAAATAATTTTAAAAATAGAAAAAGGATGGGAAGGAGAAGACAAATAAAAGTGCAACAAAAAGTGGAAAAATAAAAATAAAAAAGAAAAATTAAAAGAAGGAAAGGAGGCGAAGAAAACCCAAAGGGCAAAAAAAAGCGGAAAAATTAAATTAAAAAAAATTAAAAGCGAGGAAAGGCGAAGAAGAGAAAAGAAACAAACGCAACAAAAATGAAAAAATAAAATTGAATAAAAATAAAGGAAGGAAAGGAAAAGGAGGAGGAAATGCAAAGAATAAGAAACTGCAGAAAAAATTAAATTAAAAATGAAAAAAGGAAGGAGAGGAGGAGAAGAGAAATCAAGGCAAGACAAAAAAAGGAAAAAATAAATTTAAAATAATTTTAAAAGGAAGGAAAGGAGAAAAGAAAAAACACAAATGTAAAAAATAGGAAAAAATAAATTTAAAAATAAAAAAGGAAGGAAAGGAAGAGAAGAGAAATCAAGGCACGACAAAAAGCGGAAAAATAAAATTTAAAAAATTTAAAAACACAGGAAAGGAGAAAGGGAAGAAAATCCAAAAGATAAAAAATCGCGGAAATAATAAAATTAAATTTTAGAAACCCGAAGAAAGCAGAAAAAACAACGAGAACAGAAAGGAGCGAAAATCAACAATAAAAAGCGAAATAATCGTAAATAAAAAACTCGTAAAAGGCGCGGGGGCAGCGCGGGCGGGGAATCCCTGGAAAATGTGAATTATTGATGCGGGAGGAAAAAGGAATTAAATTAATGGGGGGTTAATGAGCCTGGGAACGGCGGAAAAACTGGGAAAAATAAATTTCAGAGTTAAAAAGGGAAGGGAAGGGGAAGGAGAGGAGGAATCAAAGCGTAAAAATGAAATAAAGGGGGAAAATTGAATTTAAAAATAAAAAAAGGGAGGGGAAGGAAAAGGAGAAGAGAAATAAATGAGCAATAAAAAGAGGGAAAATGGTAATTAAAGAGTTAAAAAATAAAAGAAAGAAAAAAGAGAAGAGAAATGAACAGGTAAAAAAATTAAAGCGAGAAAAATAAATTTAAAAAATAAAAAAAGGAAGGGAAGGAAAAGGAGGAGAGAAATCAAAGGGTTTAAAAAAAAAATTTGGAATATTGAATTTAAAAAATACAAAGAGGAAGGGAAGGAGAAGAGAAATAAAAGCGAAATTAAAAAGAGATAAAAATGGAATTAAAAAATGAAAAATGGACTGGAAGGAGAAGAGAAGAGAAATAAACGCGCAATTAAAGGAGGGAAAATTAAAATTAAAAAGTAAAAAAAGAAAGGAAAAGAAAAGAAAAGGAGAAAATCAAAGGGTAAAAAAAATAAAGCGGGAAAATTGAATTTAAAAATAAGAAAAGGAAGGGAAGGAGAAGGAAAGGAAAACTCAAGGGATAAAAAATAGCGGGAAAAATAAAAATAAATAAAATAAAGGAGATGAAAATCAAAGGGTAAAAATAGCGGAAATAATAAAAAAAATAAAAAATAAAATATAGGAGAAGAAAAGTTAAAGGGCAAAAAATAGCGGAAAAATAAATAGAAAATAGATAAAAATAAATAAAATAAAAATAGATAAAATAAAGAGAAGGGGGAGGAGAAGAAAACTCAAGGGATTAAAAAAAGCGGGAAAAATAAAATTAAATTTAAAAAAAAATTTAAAAAGCGCCAGAAAAATCCAGGGCAGGGAAGAAACGAAAGAACCAAAAATAAACAAAACAAACAAAAAATCGAAATAAAACAAAAAATCCCAAAAACGGGGCAAAGCTGGGGCAGGGGGGACATGTGAATTAATTATTGATGGAATTAATTAATTATTGATGGAATTATTGATGGAATTATTTATTGAATTATTGGTGGAATTATTGATAGAATTATTTCTTGAATTATTGGTGGAATTATTTATTGAATTTTTTCTGGAATTATTGATGGGATTATTTATTGAATTATTGGTGGAATTATTTATTGAATTATTGGTGGAATTATTTATTGAATTATTTCTGAAATTACTGACGGAATTATTGATGGAATTATTTATTGAATTATTATTTATTGACATTTTTAATCGCGCTTCCAAGGCCTCGAAACAAAAATTTTAAAAACCTAAAAATTCCAAAAAATCCCCCAAATCGAATTCCCCTGGGGGGAAAAGCCAAAAATCAACCCGAGATCAGCGGGGGAGGGGAAATGGGATTTTTGGGGGAAAAAAATGGATTTTTTGGGGTAAAAAAAGGTGATTTTGGGGGGAATAAAGTTATTTTTAGTGGAGGAATAAAGTCATTTTCGGGAGGAATAATGTTATTTTAGTGGGGATGGCGTGGAGAAAACAAGGTTATTTTTAGTAGGGAATAAAGTTATTTTTAGTGGGGAATAAAATTATTTTTTAGGGGGGAATAAAGGGAAATAAATTTATTTTAGTGGGGGAATAAAGTTATTTTTAATGGGAATGAAGGGGATAATAAGGTGATTTTTCGTAGGGGGGAATAAAGGAAATAAAATTATTTTTTGTGGGGAAACAAAGTTTTTTGGGGGGGAAAAAAGTTATTTTAGTGGGGATTGAGCGGAAAATAAAGTTAATTTTAGTAGGAATAAAGTAATTTTGTAGGGGAATAAAGTTATTTTGGGGTGAAATAAAGTTATTTTGGGGGGACAATAAAGTTATTTTTAGTGGGGAATAAAGTTGTTTTTAGTGGGGGTGGGGCGGGGAATCAGACACGGAGGGGGCGAAAATAAATTGAATTTTAGTGGGGAAATAAAATTATTTGGGAGGGGAGAAGGTTGTTTTCAGTGGGGGAATAAAGTTATTTTTGGGGGGAATAAAGTTATTTTTAGCGGGAAATGAATTTATTTTTAGCGGGGGAATAAAGTTATTTTTGGGGGAATAAAGTTATTTTTGGTGGGAAATAATTTCGGAAGGAATAAAGTTATTTTTGGGGGAAAAAGTGAATTTTAGCGGAAATGAATTTATTTTTGGGGGGAATAAAGTTATTTTTGGGGGAATAAAGTTATTTTTAGTGGGAAATGAATTTATTTTTGGGGGGAATAAAGTTATTTTTTGGGGGAATAAAGTTATTTTTAGTGGGAAATAATTTTGGAAGGAATAAAGTTATTTTTGGGGGAATAAAGTGAATTTTAGTGGGAAATAATTTTGGAAGGAATAAAGTTATTTTTGGGGGAATAAAGTGAATTTTAGTGGGAAATGAATTTATTTTTGGGGGGAATAAAGTTATTTTTGGGGGGAATAAAGTTATTTTTTTGTGGAGAAAACGAAGTTATTTCAGTGGGGATGGCGCGGGAAATCGGGGACAGAAAAGGAGAAATAAAGCGAATTTTGAACAGAGAATTGTGAGGATGGAGCGGGAAAACGGGGACGGAGGAGGCGAAAATAAAGTGAATTTTTAGTGAGGATCATGAGGGAAATCAGACATAGAGGAAGCAAAAATAAAGTGAATTTTTAGTGAGGATGATGAGGGAAATCAGACATAGAGGAAGCAAAAATAAAGTGAATTTTTAGTGAGGATGATGAGGGAAATCAGGCAGGGAAGGGGTGAAAATAAAGTGAATTTTTAGTGATGTTGGTGCGGTGAATCAGACACAGAAAGAGACGAAATAAATTGAATTTTGAGCAGAGAACAAAGTGATGATGGTGAGGGAAATCAGGCGTGGAGGAAGCGAAAATAAAGTTTATTTTAGTGAGGATGGAGCGGGATAACGGGGAGAGAGGAGGTGAAAATAAAGTTATTTTGAGCAGAGAACAAAGTGATGATAATGACGGAAATCAGGCAAGGAAGAGATGAAATAAATTGAATTTTGAGCAGAGAACAAAGTGATGATAATGAGGGAAATCAGGTAAGGAAGGGGTGAAAATAAAGCGAATTTTAGTGACCATGGCGGGGCAAATCAGGCACAGAGAAATCAAAATAAAGTGAATTTTGAAGAGAAAAAAATGATGAGGACGGTGCGGGATAACGGAGGGTGGAGGAGGTGAAAATAAAGTGAATTTTTAGTGATGGTGGCGCGGGATACCAGGCAAGGAGGAGGTGAAAATAAAGTGAATTTTGAGCGGAGAACAAAGTGATGATGATTATGGTGAGAGAAATCAGGCGCGGAGAGATGAAATAAAGTGAATTTTTCACACAGAGCATTGTGAGGAGGGTGCGGGCAAGGAGGAGGTGAAAATAAAGTTATTTTAGTGATGATGGCGGGACAAATCAGGCACAGAGAGATGAAATAAAGTTATTTTAGTGATGATGAGGAAGAGGTAAATCAGGCACAGAGAGATGAAATAAAGTTATTTTAGTGATGATGAGGAAGAGTGAAATCAGGCACAGAGAGGTGAAATAAAGTGAATTTTCAGTGATGATGGTGGGGAGGTAAATCAGGCACAGAGGAAGTGAAAATAAAGTTATTTTTAGTGACGATGGCGGGGCAAATCAGGCACAGAAAAGATGAAATAAAGTGAATTTTCAGTGATGATGGTGAGGAGGTAGATCAGACACAGAAAAGATGAAATAAAGTGAATTTTGGTGATGAAGGTGAGGAGCAAAATCAGGCACAGAGGAAGTGAAAATAAAGTTATTTTTAGTGACGATGGTGGGGCCAATCAGGCACAGAGAGATGAAATAAAGTTATTTTAGTGATGATGATGAAGAGGTAAATCAGGCACAGAAAAGATGAAATAAAGTGAATTTTCAGTGATGATGAGGAGGAGCGAAATCAGGCACAGAGAGATTAAATAAAGTTATTTCAGTGATGATGATGAAGAGGTAAATCAGGCACAGAGAGATGAAATAAAGTTATTTCGGTGATGATGGTGAGGAGGTAGATCGGACACAGAAAAGATGAAATAAAGTGAATTTTCAGTGATGATGGTGAGGAGGTAAATCAGGCACAGAGAGATGAAATAAAGTGAATTTTGGTGATGATGAAGAGGTAAATCAGGCACAGAGAGATGAAATAAAGTTATTTTGGTGATGATGGTGAGGAGGAAAATCAGGCACAGAGCGGGTGAAAATAAAGCGGATTTTCAGCGATGTCGCCGCGGGACCGCGACCCCAAACGAACCCAAACCAAACTCAGCCCCCCCGCAGCGCTCCCCGACCCCAAACCAAACCCCCCGAACCCCCCAATTCCTACCGGTGCTGACGTGGATTTTTTTCATCCAGGGATAAACCACGGGCGCTTTGGGCTCGCACGGGGCCGGACCCGGCTCGCAGAGCTGCGGCTTCTCCGCCAGCTGCTGCCTCCCCCTCCTCCTCCTCCTCCTCCTCCTCCTCCTCCTCCTCCCTCCTGCCCCCCCGGGGGTCCCCGCGCAGCCCAAGCCGCGCTCCCCGAACGCTCCCCGGGGCCCCGCGAACGCCTCGGGCCGCGGCGGCTCGAAGGCGGCGCGGCCGAAGAAGTCGGGGCCGTGCTCGGGGATGTAATCGCTCTGCGAGTACTCCTCGCACGGCGGGAATTTCGGGTCGATGTAGTTAGAGTCCATCAAATAAGAGCTCATGATCATTAATTTCTGGAGTGGGAAATAATTTTTCTCGCTTTGTCGTTTTTCTGCTCCATAAAGCCCTCCTCCTCCTCCTCCTCCTCCTCCTCCTCCTCCTCCTCCTCTCCTCCTCCTCCTCCTCCTCCCGCTCGCCCCGTAAAGTTTCTTTCGCCATGTGACGAGCGCGGCCAATCGCGCACCCGCCGGCCGAGCCCCGGATCAGGAACCCAAAGAGATGTGAAATTCACCCAAAAAAAAAAAAAAAAAATAGAGAGGGGGGTGGGACACACGTGGGGAGGGGGAGGGAGAGATAGGAGCGGGATTGGGGAGAGGAAAAGGGGAGGGAAAGGGAGGGGGAGGAGAGGGGTTGGGTCATGGATAAGGGAGAGAAAATTCCGTGAAATTCACCCAAAATGTGATGGGAAGGGATGGGAAGGCAAAATGTGACGCAGGTCGTGGATAAAGAAGTGAAAAACATCCATGAGATTCACCCAAATTGTGATGGGAGAACAGTGGGAGGGAAAATGTAACTCAGGTCATGGAGAAAGGAGAGAAAATTCCATGAGATTCACCCAAAATGTGATTGAGAGGGATGGGAGGGTGAGGGGAGGGCTTGGGTCAGGGGAAAAAGAGTGAAAACTCTGTGAAATTCCCCCGAATTGTGATGGGAAACAGTGGGAGGGAAAAATGTAAATCAGGTCGTGGAGAAAAGAGTGAGAATTCTATAAAATTTAACCAAAATGTGGTGGGAAGGGATGGGAGGGCAAAATGTAACTCGGGTCGTGGAGTAAGGAGAGAAAAATCTGTGAAATTCACCCAAAATGTGATGAGGAACGGTGGGAGGGCAAAATGTCACTCAGGTCGTGGAGAAAGGAACAAAAAATTCCATGAGATTCACCCAAAATGTGCTGGGAAACGGTGGGAGGGGATTTGGGGAGAGGAGAGAGCCCAGAGCAGGGCAAAGAACCAAAAGTGTCGTAAAATTCACCCAAAATGTGCTGGAGAGGGAGGGGAGGGGTTGGATCTTGGCTAAAGGAGCGAAAATTCTGTAAAATTGACCTGAATTGTGCTGGGGAGTGATTGGAAGGAGATTTGGGGCCAGGGGGAATTCCATAAAATTCATCCGAATTGTGATGGGGAGCAACGGGAGGGGGATGGGAGAGCTCAGGTCATGGGTAAAAGAGAGAAAAATTCTGTGAAATTCACCCAAAATGTGCTGGGGAGGGTGAGGAGGGCAAAATGTGACTCAGGTCTTGGAGAAAGGAGTGAAAATTCCATAAAATTCCCCCAAAATGTGACGGGGATAACTCAGGGAAAGGGAGAAGGGAACAGAAATTCCCTAAAATTCCCCCAAATTGTGCTGGAGAGTGATGGGAGGGGAGGGGCTGGGTCACGGATAAAGGAGCGAAAATTCAGTGGCATTCACCCAAAATGTGATGGGAGGGTGATAGGAGACCTTGGATCGTGGATAAGGGAACAAAAAATTCCGTGAGATTCACCCAAATTGTGCTGGGAAGAGAAGGGAGGGTGAGGGGAGAGCTCAGGACATGGGTAAGGAACGAAAATTCCGTGAAATTCCAGCAAATTGTGATGGGGAACGGTGGGAGGGAAAAATGTAAATCAGGTCGTGGAGAAAGAAGAGAAAATTCCATAAAATTCACCCAAATGTGCTGGGGAACAGTGGGAGGGGATTTGGGGTGGGGAGCGAGCCCAGAGCAGGGTAAAGGATCAAAAGTGTCGTAAAATTCCCCAAATTGTGATGGAGAGGGAGGGAGGGTGAGGGAAGAGCTCAGCTCGTGGGTAAAGAAGAGAGAATTCCATAAAATTCACCCAAAATGTGCTGGAGAGGGAGGGGAGGGTGAGGGAAGAGCTCAGGTCGTGGAGAAAGGAGAGAGAATTCCATAAAATTCACCCAAAATTGTGATGGAGAGGGAGAGGATGGTGAGGGAAGAGCTCAGCTCGTGGGTAAAGGAGACGAAATTCCATAAAATTCACCCAAATTGTGCTGGAGAGGGAGAGGAGGGTGAGGGAAGAGCTCAGCTCGTGGAGAAAGGAGAGAGAATTCCGTAAAATTCACCCAAATTGAGATGGGGAAACAGTGAGAGGAAAAAATTCAACTCAGGTCATGGATAAAAAGAGAAAATTCTGTGAAATTCACTTAAATTTGTGCTGGAGAGGGGTGGGAGGGCAAGGGGAGGGCAAAATGTGACTCATGTCGTGGAGAAAGGAGTGAAAATTCCATAAAATTCCCCCAAAATGTGAAGGGAGGGCTTGGGACATGGATAAGGAAATTGAAAATTCCATAAAATTCCCCCAAATTTCAATGGGGAGGGATGGGAGGGGAGGGGACGGAAAAATGTCACTCAGGTTGTGATAAGGGAGAGAAAATTCCATAATTGGGATGGTTTGGGATGAGTTTGGGATGGTTTGGGATGAGTTTGGGAGGAGTTTGGGATGGTTTGGGATGAGTTTGGGATGAGTTTGGGATGAGTTTGGGATGGTTTGGGATGAGTTTGGGATGGTTTGGGATGAGTTTGGGATGAGTTTGGGATGAGTTTGGGATGAGTTTGGGATGGTTTGGGATGGTTTGGGATGAGTTTGGGATGAGTTTGGGATGAGTTTGGGATGAGTTTGGGATGGTTTGGGATGGTTTGGGATGGTTTGGGATGAGTTTGGGATGGTTTGGGATGAGTTTGGGATGAGTTTGGGATGGTTTGGGATGGTTTGGGATGAGTTTGGGATGGTTTGGGATGAGTTTGGGATGAGTTTGGGATGGTTTGGGATGGTTTGGGATGAGTTTAGGATGAGTTTGGGATGGTTTGGGATGAGTTTGGGATGAGTTTGGGATGAGTTTGGGATGAGTTTGGGATGGTTTGGGATGAGTTTGGGATGAGTTTGGGATGGTTTGGGATGGTTTGGGATGAGTTTGGGATGGTTTGGGATGGTTTGGGATGGTTTGGGATGGTTTGGGATGAGTTTGGGATGGTTTGGGATGAGTTTGGGATGGTTTGGGATGAGTTTGGGATGGTTTGGGATGAGTTTGGGATGAGTTTGGGATGGTTTGGGATGAGTTTGGGATGGTTTGGGATGAGTTTGGGATGGTTTGGGATGAGTTTGGGATGAGTTTGGGATGAGTTTGGGATGGTTTGGGATGAGTTTGGGATGGTTTGGGATGAGTTTGGGATGGTTTGGGATGAGTTTGGGATGAGTTTGGGATGAGTTTGGGATGAGTTTGGGATGGTTTGGGATGAGTTTGGGATGAGTTTGGGATGGTTTGGGATGAGTTTGGGATGAGTTTGGGATGGTTTGGGATGAGTTTGGGATGGTTTGGGATGAGTTTGGGATGGTTTGGGATGGTTTGGGATGAGTTTGGGATGAGTTTGGGATGAGTTTGGGATGAGTTTGGGATGAGTTTGGGATGGTTTGGGATGGTTTGGGATGAGTTTGGGATGAGTTTGGGATGGTTTGGGATGAGTTTGGGATGAGTTTGGGATGGTTTGGGATGGTTTGGGATGAGTTTGGGATGAGTTTGGGATGGTTTGGGATGAGTTTGGGATGAGTTTGGGATGAGTTTGGGATGGTTTGGGATGGTTTGGGATGAGTTTGGGATGGTTTGGGATGAGTTTGGGATGGTCTTGGGATGAGTTTGGGATGAGTTTGGGATGGTTTGGGATGGTTTGGGATGGTTTGGGATGGTTTGGGATGAGTTTGGGATGAGTTTGGGATGAGTTTGGGATGGTTTGGGATGAGTTTGGGATGGTTTGGGATGAGTTTGGGATGGTTTGGGATGAGTTTGGGATGAGTTTGGGATGGTTTGGGATGGTTTGGGATGAGTTTGGGATGGTTTGGGATGAGTTTGGGATGGTTTGGGATGAGTTTGGGATGGTTTGGGATGGTTTGGGATGAGTTTGGGATGAGTTTGGGAAGGTTTGGGATGGTTTGGGATGAGTTTGGGATGGTTTGGGATGGTTTGGGATGGTTTGGGATGAGTTTGGGATGAGTTTGGGATGGTTTGGGATGAGTTTGGGATGAGTTTGGGATGAGTTTGGGATGGTTTGGGATGGTTTGGGATGAGTTTGGGATGAGTTTGGGATGAGTTTGGGATGAGTTTGGGATGGTTTGGGATGAGTTTGGGATGGTTTGGGATGAGTTTGGGATGAGTTTGGGATGAGTTTGGGATGAGTTTGGGATGAGTTTGGGATGGTTTGGGATGGTTTGGGATGAGTTTGGGATGGTTTGGGATGGTTTGGGATGAGTTTGGGATGAGTTTGGGATGGTTTGGGATGAGTTTGGGATGGTTTGGGATGGTTTGGGATGAGTTTGGGATGAGTTTGGGATGAGTTTGGGATGAGTTTGGGATGAGTTTGGGATGGTTTGGGATGGTTTGGGATGAGTTTGGGATGGTTTGGGATGGTTTGGGATGAGCTTGGGATGGTTTGGGATGAGTTTGGGATGGGTTTGGGATGAGTTTGGGATGGTTTGGGATGGTTTGGGATGGTTTGGGATGGTTTGGGATGAGTTTGGGATGAGTTTGGGATGGTTTGGGATGAGTTTGGGATGAGTTTGGGATGAGTTTGGGATGAGTTTGGGATGGTTTGGGATGGTTTGGGATGGTTTGGGATGAGTTTGGGATGGTTTGGGATGGTTTGGGATGAGTTTGGGATGGTTTGGGATGAGTTTGGGATGGTTTGGGATGGGTTTGGGATGGTTTGGGATGGTTTGGGATGAGTTTGGGATGGTTTGGGATGGTTTGGGATGAATTTGGGATGAGTTTGGGATGGTTTGGGATGAGTTTGGGATGGTTTGGGATGAATTTGGATGAGTTTGGGATGAGTTTGGGATGGTTTGGGATAGTTTGGGATGAGTTTGGGATGAGTTTGGGATGAGTTTGGGATGGTTTGGGATGGTTTGGGATGAGTTTGGGATGGTTTGGGATGAGTTTGGGATGAGTTTGGGATGGTTTGGGATGAGTTTGGGATGAGTTTGGGATGGTTTGGGATGAGTTTGGGATGGTTTGGGATGAGTTTGGGATGGTTTGGGATGAGTTTGGGATGAGTTTGGGATGGTTTGGGATGGTTTGGGATGAGTTTGGGATGGTTTGGGATGAGTTTGGGATGGTTTGGGATGAGTTTGGGATGGTTTGGGATGGTTTGGGATGAGTTTGGGATGAGTTTGGGATGAGTTTGGGATGAGTTTGGGATGGTTTGGGATGAGTTTGGGATGGTTTGGGATGAGTTTGGGATGAGTTTGGGATGAGTTTGGGATGGTTTGGGATGCGTTTGGGATGAGTTTGGGATGAGTTTGGGATGGTTTGGGATGAGTTTGGGATGAGTTTGGGATGGTTTGGGATGAGTTTGGGATGATTTGGGATGGTTTGGGATGAGTTTGGGATGAGTTTGGGATGGTTTGGGATGAGTTTGGGATGAGTTTGGGATGGTTTGGGATGGTTTGGGATGAGATTGGGATGAGTTTGGGATGGTTTGGGATGAGTTTGGGATGGTTTGGGATGAGTTTGGGATGAGTTTGGGATGGTTTGGGATGAGTTTGGGATGAGTTTGGGATGAGTTTGGGATGAGTTTGGGATGGTTTGGGATGAGTTTGGGATGGTTTGGGATGGTTTGGGATGGTTTGGGATGAGTTTGGGATGAGTTTGGGATGAGTTTGGGATGGTTTGGGATGAGTTTGGGATGAGTTTGGGATGGTTTGGGATGAGTTTGGGATGGTTTAGGATGAGTTTGGGATGGTTTGGGATGAGTTTGGGATGAGTTTGGGATGGTTTGGGATGAGTTTGGGATGGTTTGGGATGGTTTGGGATGAGTTTGGGATGGTTTGGGATGAGTTTGGGATGAGTTTGGGATGGTTTGGGATGGTTTGGGATGGTTTAGGATGAGTTTGGGATGGTTTGGGATGAGTTTGGGATGAGTTTGGGATGGTTTGGGATGAGTTTGGGATGAGTTTGGGATGGTTTGGGATGAGTTTGGGATGGTTTGGGATGGTTTGGGATGGTTTGGGATGAGTTTGGGATGAGTTTGGGATGAGTTTGGGATGAGTTTGGGATGAGTTTGGGATGGTTTGGGATGGTTTGGGATGGTTTAGGATGAGTTTGGGATGGTTTGGGATGGTTTGGGATGGTTTGGGATGGTTTGGGATGAGTTTGGGATGAGTTTGGGATGGTTTGGGATGAATTTGGGATGAGTTTGGGATGGTTTGGGATGATGTATGGCAGGTTTTGGACATTTTGGGTGGGTCTGGGAAATTTTAGGTTGGTTTGGGGATAGTTGTGGGTGGGTTTGGGATTTTTTGGAAAATTTGTGGCGTTTTGGGGCAGTTTGAGATGGTTTTGGGCTATTTGAGTGATTTTGGGACCGTTTGAGCTGATTTCGGCACATTTCCTGTTCCTGATGTAATTTTGGTGTCATTTTGAATATTTTGCTTCTCTTTTGAAATTTTTGTGCCAATTTGAGTAATTTTGAGGCGCTTTTGAATATTTTGGGGCATTTTGGGGCACTTCAGGATATTTTGGGCCACTTTTGAATATTTTGGGGCACTTTGGGTCCCTTGGGGGAATTTTGGGGATATTTTGGGCCACTTTTGAATATTTTGGGGCACTTTGTGTCACTTGGGGGAATTTTGGGGATATTTTGAGCCACTTTTGAGTATTTTGGGGCACTTTGGATCACTTGGGGGTTTTTTGGGGCTATTTTGAGGCTTTTGGGGATATTTTGGGCCACTTTTGGCGCTTTTGTGACACTTTCAGGACCCCTTACCCTTCTCCCTCTCCCCCAACCCCAAAACCCCAAAAACCCCAAAATCCCCAAAACCCCAAAATCCCCAAAAACCCCAAAACCCCCAAAATCCCCCCAATTCCAACAACAACAACAACAACAAAAATTTCCAAACCCTTCAACCAACCCGATTTTTGCGGATTTTTTTGGGGGAATTTCCTTTTTTCCCACCCCCCGAGCTCTGGGGTCTCCCCTGCCGGTTCGAGCTGAACAATTATCCTAAAAAAAAAAAAAAAAAATTAAAAGCAAAAAAATAAATAAAAAACGCGAGTCCCTTTTGGCCGGCGGCGCGTTTGCCGTATTTTATTTCCAACAATCGACGTGCCACGGGAGGGGAACTGTTGATGTTTTATTTATTAGCCCGAGAGGTGCCGGCGGTGGTCGCGGCTCTGGGGCCGCTCGTTCCGCGTTTTATGGGATGTAAAAAGTCGTAAATCACCCGCGGGAGCTCTTTGTGCTTCTGGCTGTTTAAAAAAAAAAAAAATTAAATAAAAATAGGATTTTATCCCGATTTTTTGGCCGATTTAGGGGTTTAAAATTTAAAAAAAATGGGATTTTATCCTGATTTTTTGGCCTGTTTGAGCATTTAAAATTAAACAAAAAAAATAGGATTAAAATGAGATTTTATTCTGATTTTTTTTAATGACAGTTTGAGCATTTAAAATAAAAAAAAAAAGATTAAAATGAGTTTTTATCCCGATGGTTTTGCTGGTTTGGGGGTTTAAAACTAAAAAATTCAAGATTAAAATGGGATTTTATTCTAATTTTTCTTCATTGTTCTGGGGATTTTTAAATGAAAATAATAAAGGCTAAAATGGGTTTTTATTGTGGTTTTTAATTTTTTTTCGCTCGTTATTGGCATTATTTATATTTGGTTTTAATCTTTAATTATTATGAACGAGGTGGAATGGAAGCGGTGACGTCAGCGGGGCAGGGTTTAATTGGGGAGAGCCGCAATAAAAAAATAAAAATAAAAATAAAAATAAAAATAAAAATAAAAATAAAAATAAAAATTAAAAATAAAAATAAAATAAAATAAAATAAAATAAAATAAAATAAAATAAAATAAAATAAAATAAAATAAAATAAAATAAAATAAAGGAATTTCCCGAGGATCTGGGAACACTCCCAGAAATTCCCTCAGGGATTTTTTTTCCCATAAATTTGGGGGGTTTTTTCTCCCTGGATTTGGGGGGTTTTCCCCCTAAATTTGGGATTTTTTTTCCTCCCTGAATTTTGGTTTAAAATTTTGAAAAATTAAAAATAAAATGGAATTTTATCCTGATTTTTTAGCGGGTTTGGGGATTTAAAATTTAAAAAAAAAAAAATTAAAATGAGATTTTATTCTGATTTTTTTTCACTTTTTTGTGGGTTTAAAATAAAATAAAAAAGAATTAAAATGAGATTTTATTTTGATTTTTTCGCTGGTTTGGGGATTTATAATTTTGAAGGACAAAAGCGAATTTTTTTTTGGGTTTGTTTTTTGTTTGGCTTTTTTTTTTTAGTTCCTTTGTCTGCGCCGCTTCATTTCCATCGTGACCGCTCCGTAACCCGCGACCGCTCCCAGCCACAAAAAAAAAAAAAATTTCCAACCCCCCGGGAGGCTCCGAATTCCCGGGAATTGGAGGCAAAAACCCCAAAAATTAAAAAAAAACCCCAAAACCAAAATTCCTCCTCGCGTCCCCTCCTTTTCCTGCGGTTCCCCCCAAAAAACTGCAAAAATCGGCAATAAATTGAATTTTTCTTTTTTTTTTTAAATCCCTCGCGGTGATTCATTCATTTATTTCTCCCTTTTTTAGGGTTTTTTACCTTTTTCCCCCTTTTTCATTTTTTTCACCTTTTTTCCCCCTTTTTTGGTCCTTTTCCCCCCTTTTTTTGGTCCTTTTCCCCTTTTTTTGGTCCTTTTTTCACCTTTTTTCCTTTTTTTTCATTTTTCCCTTTCTTTTACGCCTTTCCCCTTTTTTGTCATTTTTCTCCCATTTTTGCTTCTGTGATTTCCCCTTTTTTTGTCCCTTTCCGCTCTTTTAAAATCCATTTTCCCTTTGTTTTTCTTTCTTTTTTCCCCATTTTTGGTCCCTTTTTTTTTGTCCTTCTCCCCCTTTTTTATCCCTTTTTCCCTTTTTTCTCTTTTTCTCCTTTTTCCCCCACCCTGATGCAAAAACCGCTTTAATTTATTCCCACCCAAAATGCAAATCTTTAATTGATTTTTTTCTCCCTCCTGTCAGGGAAATGAATCGCCCGAAATCCCGATTTTAACCCAAACCTCGCCTTTTCTTTTTCAAAAAATTACCAATATTATCAACATTTCCCTTTTTTATTACAAAAAAAAACCCCACTAAAAAATCACTGAAAAAACCACAAAAAAACCCAATAAAAATCACTTTAAAACCGCTAAAACACGCAATAAAAATCGCTTTAAAACCACTAAAAATCGCTTTAAAATCCCGAAATAAACACCAAAAACCCCTTTAAAAAAACCCTAAAAATAACCACCAAAACCACCTAAAACCGCACTAAAAACCACCTAAAAATCACTGAAAAAACCACTAAAAAGCCCAATAAAAATCGCTTTAAAACCAGTAAAACCCCACTGAAATGCCACTAAAAATCACCTAAAAATCACTAAAAAACCACTTAAAATAAGAAAAAACCCCGACTAAACACCACCAAAAAACCGCTAAAAAACCCAATAAAAAATCACTTAAAAACCGCTAAAAATCACTTTAAAATCTATTTAAAATCCCTTAAAATCCCTAAAAACCCATTTAAAAAACTACTAAAAATCACTTTATAAACCACTAAAAATCCCACTACACATCACTTTAAAATCTCTAAAAATCACTTGAAAATCCCTTAAAAAAATCCCTTAGAATCCCCAAAACCCATTTTAAAAAAACCTCTAAAAACACCTAAAAATCTCTTTAAAATCCCACTAAAATATCTTTAAAACCACTAAAAATCACTTTAAAATCCCCAAAAATTTCCCATAACATCCCTAAAAACCCACCAAAAACTTCCTCTAAAAACACCTAAAAATCACTTTAAAGCCACTAAAAATCCCACTAAAAATCACTTTAAAGCCACTAAAAATCCCACTAAAAATCACTTTAAAACCACTTTAAAATGCAAAAAAATTTCCCATAACATCCCTAAAAACCCACCAAAAATTCCTCTAAAAACACCTAAAAATCACTTTTAAAACCACTAAAAACCACTTTAAAACCACTAAAAATCCCACTAAAAATCACTTTAAAACCACTAAAAGTAATTTTAAAATAAAAAAAAAATTCCCATAACATCCCTAAAAACCCACCAAAAATTCCTCTAAAAACACCTAAAAGTCACTTTAAAACCACTAAAAATCCCGCTAAAAATCACTTTAAAACCACTAAAAATCCCACTAAAAATCACTTTAAAACCACTAAAAATTCCACTAAAAATCGCTTTAAAACCACTAAAAATCACTTTAAAATGCAAAAAAATTCCCATAACGTCCCTAAAACGCACCAAAAAATTCCTCTAAAAACACCTAAAAATCACTTTCAAACCACTAAAAATCCCACTGAAAATCACTTTAAAACACCTAAAAATCATTTTAAAGCCACTAAAAATCCCACTAAAATCACTTTAAAATCACTAAAAATCACTTTAAAGCCACTAAAAATCCCACTAAAAATCGCTTTAAAACCCACTAAAAATCCCACTAAAAATCACTTTAAAGCCACTAAAAATCCCGCTAAAAATCACTTTAAAACCACTAAAAATCCCACTAAAAATCACTTTAAACCCACTAAAAATCCCTTTACAACCACGAAATAAGCACCAAAACCCCCATTTAAAAACCCCGAAAAATTCCCATTCCATCCCCGCGTCCCTCCCCTCCCTCCCTCCCCCTCCCCCGGAATTCCCCCCAAATTCTCCTTTCCCGGGGTGACAAAAACCCGAATTTCAATGCGGCAGCGCCGGCCTGACCCGCGCTTCACCCCCGGTCACTGCCAAGGGTTATTGATGGAGCTCCGCTCAAATCACCAAAAAACCCAAAAAAACCCAAAAAACCCCAAAAACCCAAAAATCAAAAATTCAACCCGCGCGTGGAATTCATTCTGATTTTTTTTTTCCTTTTAATTTTTTATTTTTTGGGCGTTTTTTTGGCCGAGAAAAGAGGAATAAATGGAATTTTCGTTGGGTTTTGTTGCAAAGGTCAAACTCGGGGCGGGCTTTGCATTATTGATTTTTTTCTGGTTTTTTTCCCTGTAAAGATTCCTTCCTTTTTTTTTTTTTTTTTTTCTCCTCCCTTCCCCCTTCCCACCCTCTTAAAAGAAAAATCTTATTTTTTCTCTCTTTATTTGGCTTTTTCCCTCCCTCTTTATTTCTCGGGTTTTCCGCTTTTAATTTCGTTTTTTTCCCTTTTTATTTTCTTTTTTCCCTCTTTATTTTCTTTTTCCCTCTTTATTTTCTTTTTCCCTCTTTATTTTCTTTTTCCCTCTTTATTTTCATTTTTCCCTCTTTATTTTCTTTTTCCCCTTTATTTTCTTTTTTCCCTCTTTATTTTCTTTTTTCCCTCTTTATTTTCTTTTTCCCTCTTTATTTTCTTTTTTTCCTCTTTTATTTTCTTTTTTCCCTCTTTATTTTCCTTTCCCCCCTTTTATTTCGCTTTTCCCTCCTTTTTTTCCCCTTTTTGCTCCTCTTTATTTCACTTTTTCCCCTTTTAATTTCTCTTTTCCCCCTTTTTATTTCACTTTTCCCCCTCTTTGTTTCCCTTTTCCCTTTTTACTTTGCTTTTTTTCCCCTTTTTACTTTGCTTTTTTCCCTTTTTATTTCTCTTTTTCCCCCTTTTTATTTCCCTTTCCCCCTTTTTATTCTACATTTTCCCCCTCTTTATTTCCTTTTTTTCCTTTTTATTCCCCCTTTTCCCCTCTTTATTTCCTTTTTTTCCATTTTTATTTCCCTTTTTTCTCCTCTTTCTTTTCTCTCTTTTTTCCTTCATTCCCCCTCATCTTTTATTTTATTATTATTTTTTTTAAATTTCTCATTTTAATCAAACCAAACCCTCCAAAAAATCCAACCCAGCCGGGCTTGAACAATTTGGGATTTTATTAATTGCAGCTTTATTAATTGGGATTTCATTAATTGGAATTTTATTTCTTGGGGTTTTATTAACGGAGATTTTATTTCTTGGGAATTTATTAATTTGGATTTCATTAATTGGGATTTTATTTCTTGGAGTTTTATTAACGGAGATTTTATTTATTGGGAATTTATTAATTTGGATTTCATTAATTGGGATTTTATTTAATGGGATTTTATTTAATGGGGTTTTGTTTCTTGAACTTTCATTTATTTTATTTATTCTGCTTTTATTAATTGGGATTTTATTTATTGAAGTTTTATTTCTTGGGATTTTATTTCTTGGGATTTTATTTATTGAAGTTTTATTTCTTGGGGTTTTATTTATTGGGATTTTATTAACTGAGGTTTTATTTCTTGGAGTTTTATTTATTGGGATTTTATTAATTGGGGTTTTTCTAATTGGGCTTTTATTTATTCATTGGGATTTTATTAATTGGGTTTTTCATGCCGGCTCTTCCTCCTCCTCTGGGCAGATTTTTCCCCAATAAATTCATTTTTTTACCCTCAAAACCCATTTATTTTATTTTCAAACCTAATTTTTAATCTCCAAACCTCATTTTTAATCTTCAAACCATTTTTTAGATCCAAACCCCATTTTTGTAGATTTTAATATTTTTTTTCCTTTGGGTTTTGTGGGATTTTATTGGGGCAGGACCTCGGGAATTGTTTTAAATCCCAATTTTTTCCCCCAAAATCCGGAGATTTCTCCTTGACTGACCCGAGGTTAAAGCGGAAAAAAAACCTTTGAATTTGTTTGGGGTGAAAAGGGCGAATTTTGGGAAAAACGGAGAGAAACAAAACAAAACAAAACCCGGGAGCCTTTGAAGGGATCCGGGGATGATTTAACCCCTGAGGGGCTGAAAAAAAAATCCCAAAAAAATGAAATTTTAACCTCTGGGGGTGATTAATAATTCAAATTAATGATTGATAATTCAAATTAATTATTAATATTTAACCCCCCCAGTGTCGGGTCCAAGCCTGGGACCAAAAATCCCAAATTCTGGAAGGTTTGGGTTGGGAAAAAAAAGAAAATTTTCATTTTAGGTTCAAGAGGTGAAAATTCCAGGGGGTTTTTTGGGTCTAAAAAGTGAAATTTTGGGGAATTTTGGGGGAGAATTTTGGGGATTTTTTTTTGGTATGATACAAAAATGGGGGAAAATGGGGGAAAATCGCATTTTTCTGGAATTTCGAGCCCCATCCTCGTTTTTCCCACCCGATTTTTAAAGCACAAAACCTCCAAAATCCTCGCGGAAAATTCCAATTTTTATTCCTCATTTCCCCCCAAAATTCCTCCCGGGATTTGGGATCGCCGCGTTCCCACCCTAAAATCCTTTAAAAACTTTAAAAATGTCGAAAATCCCCTCAAAAATACATTTAAAATCCCTTTTAAAATTAAAAACCACTTTAAAATCCCATTTTTAAAAACCCATTTAAAAAACCTTTAAAAATCCTTTTAACACCCCTGAAAACCTCTTTAAAAACTCCTCAAAAAAACCATTTTAAAATCCCTTTTAAAAATTTAAAACCCCTTTAAAACCCCTAAAAACCCCTTAAAACCACATTAAAAAATCCCATTTTAAAAACCCTTTTAAAAAATTAAAAATCCTTTGAAAATCCCTTTAAAACCCCTTTAAAAACTCATTTAAAAGCAACTTTAAAAAATTAAAAATCCCCTTTAAAACCCCTAAAACTCACTTAAAAGCCTCTTAAAAATCCTTTAAAAACCCTTTAAAATCTCCTTTAAAATCCCCATAAAAACCTTTTTAAAAATCTTCAAAAATCCCATAAATACCCCATAAAAGTCACTTCAAAAACCCCTAAAAATAACTTTTAAAAACCCTCTGAAGCTCCTTAAAAAACCCTTTTAAAACCCTTTAAAACCTGCTTAAAAACTTCTTTTTAAAACTCCTTAAAAAACCCTAAAAATCACATTAAAAAACCCAAAAAATCCTTTTAAAACCCTAAAAAATCCTTTTAAAAACTCCTAAAAAATCTAAAAAAAAAAACCTTTCGAAAAACCTTCAAAAAATCCTTTAAAAATCCTTTTAAAAACCCATAAAACCCTAAAATCCCTTTTAAAACCTCGTTAAAACCCTATTTTAAAAACCCCAAAAACCTTTTTAAAAATCCCCTAAAATCCTCTTTATAAAAACCCTAAAAAACCTAAAACAACCTAAAAAAACCCTTTAAAAAAACCCTAAATCCTCCTTTTAAAAACCCCTAACATCCCCTTAAAAAACCCTTAAAATCCCCTTTAAATCCTCTTTAAAAACCTATTTTATAAAACCCTAAAAACAAAAGAAACCCTAAAAAATCCTTTAAAAAAAATCCTAAAAATCACTTTTAAAAACCCCTAAAAATCCTTTTAAAACCCTTTAAAAACCCTGAAAATCCTTTAAAAAACTCCTAAAAATCTTTAAAAAAAAACTTTAAAAATCCTTTTTAAAAAACCCATAAAACCCTAAAATCCCTTTTAAAATCCCTTTAAAACCCTATTTTAAAAACCCCAAAAACCTTTTTAAAAATCCCCTAAAAACCTCTTTATAAAAACCCTAAAAAACCTAAAACCACCTAAAAAAACCCTTTAAAAAAAACCTAAATCCTTCTTTTAAAAACCCCTAAAATCCCTAAAACCCCTTAAAAACCCTTAAAATCCCCTTTAAATCCTCTTTAAAAACCTATTTTAAAAAACCCTAAAAACAAAAAAACCTAAAAAATCCTTTTAAAAAAATTTAAAACCTCTTTAAAAACCCCTAAAATCCTTTTAAAACCCTTTAAAAATCCTTTAAAAACTCCTAAAAATCTTTAAAAAACCCTTTAAAATCCTTTTAAAACCCATAAACCCTAAAATCCCTTTTAAAAACCTCTTTAAAACCCTATTTTAAAAACCCTAAAATCCTTTTTAAAAAACCCTAAAAATCTCTTTATAAAAACCCTAAAAACCTAAAACCACCTAAAAACCCTTTAAAAACCCTAAATCCTCCTTTAAAACCCCTAAAACCCCTTAAAAAACCCTTAAAATCCCCTTTAAATCCTCTTTAATAACCTATTTTAAAAACCCTAAAAACAAAAACCTAAAAATCCTTTAAAAAAACCCTAAAACCTCTTTAAAAACCCCTAAAAATCCTTTTAAAAACCCCTAAAAATCCTTTTAAAAACTCCTAAAAATCTTTAAAAACCCTTTAAAATCCTTTTTAAAACCCATAAAACCCTAAAATCCCTTTTAAAACCTCTTTAAAACCCTATTTTAAAAAACCCTAAAAACCTTTTAAAAATCCCATAAAATCCTCTTTATAAAAACCCTAAAAACCTAAAACCACCTAAAAAACCCTTTAAAAAAAACCCTAAATCCTTCTTTTAAAAACCCCTAAAATCCCTAAAAACCCCTCAAAAACCCTTAAAAATCCTCTTTAAACCTATTTTAAAACCCTAAAAACAAAAAAAATAACCTTTAAAATCTTAAAACCTAAAACCTCTTCAAAACCCTAAAAATTCTTTTAAAACCCTTTAAAAATCCTTTAAAAACTCCTACAAATCTTTAAAAACCTTTTAAAATCCTTTGAAACCCATAAACCCTAAATCCTTTAAACCTCTTTAAAACCCTATTTTAAAAACCCTAAAAACCTTTTTAAAATCCCTAAAAACCTCTTTATAAAAACCTAAAAACCTAAAACAACCTAAAAACCCTTTAAAAAAAACCTAAATCCTTTAAAATCCCTAAAATCCCTAAAACCCTTAAAAACCCTCAAAATCCCCTTTAAATCCCTATTTTAAAAAGCCCTAAAACAAAAAAAACCTAAAAATCCTTTAAAAAAAACTAAAAACCTCTTTTAAAACCCCTAAAAATCCTTTTAAAACCCCTTTAAAAACCCTGAAAATCCTTTAAAAAACTCCTAAAAATCTTTTAAAAACCTTTAAAATCCTTTTAAAAATGCAAAAACCCTAAAAACTTTTTTAAAAAACTAAAAATCTCTTTAAAACTCTAAAATCCTTTAAAACCCTTTTTAAAACCCTTTTAAAATCCTTTAAACTTTTAAAATCCTTTTAAAACCTTTTAAAATCCTTTAAACCTTTTAAAATCCTTAAACCTTTTAAAATCCTTTTAAAACCCTTTTAAAAAACCCTAAAAAATTGTTTTAAAATCCCTTAAAACCCCCTAAAATCCCATTTTAAAATAATTTTTAAAAACCCCAAAAATCCCCTTTTTAAACCCTTTTTAGTCAGCCCAAAAATTAATTAATTTGCGATTAATAATAATAAAAATAATTAAACCTCGTTAGGTTGGAAAAATCCGAGATTTAGAGCTGGAGGAAAATCCCTCCGAGCCCTTTTTAGGGATAATTTATTTTTTATTTCTATTTTTTGATTTATTTATTCTTTTTTATTATTATTATTTTTCCCCGCTCGATTTAATCTCGGCCACGGCAATAATAAATTAAAAAATAATAAATAAAGAAATAAAATATCGAAAAAATATCCTGAGAATTCAACGAAGATCCTGGGGGCGAATCTATAAAAAAAGAAATTAAAAAATCCTTTTAATAAAAAAATCCTTTTGATAAAAAAATCTTTTTAATAAAAAAAATCCTTTTAGTTAAAAAATCCTTTTGATAAAAAAATCCTTTTAATAAAAAAATCCTTTTAGTAAAAAAAATCCTTTTAATAAAAAAAAAATTTAATTAAAAAATACTTTTAATTTTAAAATCCTTTTAATAAAAATGATTTTAATACAAAAATAATTTTAATTTTAAAATTATTTTAATAAAAAATTCTTTTAATAATAAAAATTCTTTTAATAAAAAATCTTTTAATAAAAAATCTTTTAATAAAAAAATCTTTTAATAAAAATAAAATATTTTTAATAAAAAGAAAATCTTTTTAATAAAAAATTCTTTTCTGGTTTTTCTGTCCTCGGGGATTTTTCCATTGGGGGAAAAAAAATTAAAATAAATAAATAAATAAATAAATAAATAAATAAATAAATAAATAAATTAGAGGTTTTTAAGGGGTTTTGGATTCAAAAAAAATTCCTTAGAGCTTCCCCCAGAAATCACAGGGACCCCAAAACTCACCAGGACCCCCTAAAAACCCCCAAGGGGCCCCCAAAAGTCACAGAGACCCCAAAAACTTCCCCAGAGCCCCCAAAAACTCACAGGGACCCCCAAAACCACCGAGAAACCCCCCAGAGACCCCCAAAACCTCCAAGGACGCCCCAAAACTCACAGAGACCCCAAAAACTCTCATAGACCCCCAGGGTTCCCCCAAAAATTCACAGGGACCCCCAGAACTCGCAGGGACCCCAAAAACCTCAGAGACCCCCAAAGACCACCCCAAGAGACTCCCCAAAAGTCACAGGGACCCCAAAAGCCTCAAAGAGACCCCCAAAACACGATCCCAAAACCACAAGACCCCCAGGGTTCCCCAAAAAACTCACTGGGACCCCCCCAGAACTCACAGGGACCCCAAAAACATCCAAAAGACCCCCCAGAGACCCCCAAAACTCACAGAGACCCCAAAAACATCCAAGGAGCCCAAAAAGTCACAGAGAGCCCAAAACCTCACAGAGACCCCCCCCCAGGGTTCCCCAAAAATTCACAGGGACCCCAAAAACTCACAGAGATCCCAAAGTCACAGGGACCCCAAAAAGTCACAGAGACCCCCAAGGACTCACAGGGACCCCAAAATCACACAGAGA
>JAKWBO010000035.1:365134-406668 GCA_034336685.1 Luscinia luscinia | reverse complement strand
CCCCCCAGGGTTCCCCAAAAACTCACAGAGACCCCCAGAACTCACAGGGACCCCAAAAACTCACAGGGATCCCCAGAAAACCCCCAAGGAGCCCCCAAATGTCACAGAGCCCCCAAAACTCACAGGGACCCCAAAACTCTCAGAGACCCCCCAGGGTTCCCCAAAATTCACAGGTACCCCAAAATCACCAAAGGAGCCCCCAAAGTCACAGAGCCCCCAAAACCTCACGGGGACCCCAAAACTCACAGAGACCCCTCAGGGTTCCCCAAAAACTCACAGGGATCCCCAAAACCACCAAAGAGCCCCCAAAGTCCAGAGACCCCAAAAAACTCACGGGGACCCCCAGAAATCACACAGAGACCCCCAGAGATCCCCAAAACATTCACAGAGACCCCCAGAACTCACAGGGACCCCAAAACCACCAAGAAACCCCCCAGAGACCCCAAAATCTCACAGAGACCCCAAAAACCTCCAAGGAGCCCCCAAAGACTCACCGGGACCCCAAAACCTCTCAGAGACCCCCCCCAGGGCTCCCCCAAAAACTCACAGGGACCCCCAAAAACTCACAGAGATCCCAAAAACATGCAAAAGACCCCCAGAGACCCCAAAAACTCACAGGGACCCCCAAAAGCCTCAAGGAGCCCCCAAAGTTACAGAGACCTCAAAACCTCACGGGGACCCCAAAACCTCTCAGAGACCCCCAAGGACCCCCGAAAACTCACAGAGACCCCCAGGGACTCCCAAAATCACACAGAGACCCCCCAGGGCTCCCCAAAACACTCACAGGGACCACCCCAGAACTCACAGGGACCCCAAAACCTCAAAGGGACCCCCAAAACACCAAAGACCCCCAAAAACTCACAGAGACACCCCCAAAGTGCTCACAGAGACCCCAAACCCCAAGGAGCCCCAAAAGTCACAGGGACCCCAAAAACTCTCAGAGAGCCCCCCAGGGCTCCCCAAAAACTCACAGGGACCCCCAGAACTGACAGGGATCCCAAAACATCCAAAGACCCCCAGAGACCCCAAAAGTCACAGAGACCCCAAAACTTCACGGGGACCCCCAAAAGTCACAGAGACCCCCCCAGGGTTCCCCAAAAAATTCACAGGGACCCCAAAACTCCAGGGATCCCCAGAACTCGTAGGGACCCCAAAACTGACAAGGACCCCAAAAACATCCAAAGACCCCCAGAGACCCCCAAAAACTACAGGGACCCCCAAAACCCCCAAGGAGCCCCCCAAAAAGTCACAGAGAGCCCAAAAATCACACAGAGACGCCCCCAGGGTTCCCCAAAAATTCACTGGGACCCCCAAAACTCACAGGGACCCCAAAAGTTCACAGAGACCCCAAAACGCACCGGGACCCCAAAACCTCTCAGAGACCCCACAGAGACCTCGAAAACTCACAGAGACCCCCAGGGCTCCCCAAAAACTCACAGGAGCCCCCCAGAACTCACAGGGACCCCAAAACTCACAGGGACACCCCAAAACCACCAAGAGACCCCCAAAAGTCACAGAGACCCCCAAAACCCCAAGGAGCCCCCCAAGGACTCACAGGGACCCCAAAAATCTTCCGAGAACCCCCAGGGTTCCCCAAAAATCTCACAGGGACCCCCAGAACTCACAGGGACCCTAAAATCATCCAGAGACCCCCCAGGGTTCCCAAAAACTTACAGGGACCCCCAAAACTCACAGGGACCCCCAAAACACTCACAGGGACCCCCAAAAACTCACAGAGACCCCAGAAAACCCCAAGGAGCCCCCAAAATTCACAGGGACCCCAAAAATCTTCAAAGCCTCCAAATGTCACAGAGACCCCCAAAATCTCACAGGGACCCCCAGGGTTCCCCCAAAAATACTCACAGGGACCCCCAGAACTCACAGGGACCCCAAAACTCACAGAGACCCTAAAAACATCCTAAGACCCCCCAGAGACCCCCAAAAGTCACAGAGACCCCAAAACTCAAAGAGACCCCAAAACCACCAAGAGACCCCCAGAGATCCCAAAACCTCAAAGGGACCCCAAAAACATCCAAAGACCCCCAGAGACCCTCAAAAGTCACAGGGACCCCCAAAACCCCCAAGGAGCCCCAAAGTCACCGGGGACCTAAAGCCTCTCAGAGACCCCCAGGGTTCCCAAAAATTCACAGGGACCCCAAAACTCACAGGGATCCCAAAACATCCAAAGACCCCCAGAGACCCCAAAAGTCACAGAGACCCCCAAAACCTCACGGGGACCCCCAAAACTCACAGAGACCCCCAGGGCTCCCAAAAAACTCACCGGGACCCCCCAGAACTCTAGGGACCCCAAAACCTCACAGGGACCGCCCCAAAACCACCAAGAGACCCCCCAGAGACCCCCAAAACTCACAGAGACCCCAAAACCTCCAAGGACGCCCCAAAGTCACAGAGACCCCAAAATCACATAGAGACCCCCAGGGCTCCCCAAAAATTCACAGAGCCCACCCCAGAACTCACGGAGATCCAAAAACATCCAAAGACCCCCAGAGACCCCAAAAACTCACAGAGACCCCAAAAACTCACAGAGACCCCCAGGGTTCCCAAAAACTCACAGAGCCCACCCAGAACTCACAGGGACCCCAAAACTCACAGGGACCCCAAAAA
Source organism: Luscinia luscinia (assembly GCA_034336685.1). Taxonomy (NCBI): domain Eukaryota; kingdom Metazoa; phylum Chordata; class Aves; order Passeriformes; family Muscicapidae; genus Luscinia; species Luscinia luscinia. Next base: position 404,043 of record JAKWBO010000035.1, on the reverse strand, counting down.
CATCCAAAGACCCCCAGAGACCCCAAAAACTCACAGGGACCCCCAAAACCCCCAAGGAGCCCCCAAAAGTCACCGGGACCCCAAACCCTCAGAGACCCCCAGGGTTCCCCAAAACTCACAGGGACCCCCAGAACACCTGAGACCCCCAAAAACATCCGAAGACGCCTCAGAGACCCCTCAAAACTCACAGAGACCCCAAAACTCACAGAGACCCCCAAAAAACACCAGGAGCCCCCAAAAGTCACTGGGACCCCAAAAACTCACAGGGACCCCAAAAACTCACAGAGACCCCCAAAAACATAAGAGCCCCAAAGTCACTGGGACCCCAAAAACCTCAAGGACCCCCAAAAATCCCAGAGTTTTTTTTCCCCCTTTTTCCCTTTTCCCTTCATTTCTCCATCCCCTCCCCAAAACAAACCCCTCAGGGAAAAATAAATATAAAATAAAATAAAATGAAATGAAATAAATATAAAATAAAATAAAATAAAATAAAATATAACATAAAATAAAATATAAAATAAAATAAAATGAAATAAAATAAAATAAAATAAATATAAAATAAAAAAAATATAAAATAAAATCAAATATAAAATAAAATATAAAATATAAAATATAAAATATAAAATATAAAATATAAAATATAAAATATAAAATATAAAATATAAAATATAATAAAATAAAATAAAATAAAATAAAATAATAAAATAAAATAAAATAAAATAATAAAATAAAATAAAATAAAAATAAAATAAGATAAGATAAAAAATAAAATAAAATTAAATAAAATAAAAAATAAAAATATAAAATAAAATAATAAAATAAAATAATAAAATAAAATAAAATAAAATATAAACTAAAATAAAATAAAATATAAAATAAAATAAACTAATAAAATAGAATAAAAAAATAAAATTAAAATAAAATAAACTAATAAAATAAAATAAAATAATAAAATGAAATAAAATAAGATAAAATAAAAAAATAAAATGAAATGAAATAAAATAAAAAAATAAAAATATAAAATAAAATAAACTAATAAAATAAAATAAAATAAAATAAAATAAAATAAAATAAAATATTCTTAAAAAAACACCCAAAAATAAAACCCCAAAATTCGGGATTTCCCCCCCCCAAAAAACGGGAAAAAAATTAGAATAAAAGGGGGAAAAAAATTGGAATAACGAGGGGAAAAGGGCAGAAAGCTGGAAAATAAGGGGTTAAAAATTGGGAAAAAAAAAATTGAAAAGAGGAGGAAAAAAAGGAAAAAAGAGTGGAAAATGGGAAAAATGGGAAAAATGGGGGAAAAAATTGGGAAAATGAAAAAAATATTTAAAAATGTGGGGAAAGGGGAGGAAAAAGGGGAAAATGGAATAAAACGGAAAAAGAATAAAGAGATGGGGGAATAAAATTGGAATAATGGAGGAAAGGGGAGAAAGGTGGAAGGAAGGGGTTAAAAATTTGGGAAAATTTGGGAAAAATTTGGGGAAAATGGGAAAAAATGGGAAAAATAAAAAAAATATTTAAAAATGGGGGAAAGGAGGAAAAAAGGGAAAATGGAATAAAAAAGGAAAAAAGGATAAATGGATGGGGAAAGAAAATTGGAATAATGGAGGAAAGGGGAGAAGGCGGGAAGGAAGGGTTAAAAATTTGGGAAAAAAATGGGAAAAAATTAGGAAAAATAAAAAAAAATATTTAAAAATGGGGAAAGGAGGAAAAAGGGGAAATGGAATAAAAGGGAAAAGGATAAAGAGATGGGGGGGAAAAAATTAGGAATAATGGAGGAAAGGGGAGAAAGAGGCGGGAAGGAAGGGGTTAAAAATTTGGGAAAAATTTGGGAAAATTTTAGGGAAAATGGGAAAAAATGGGGAAAAAAAAGGCGGGAATGGGGAATGTGGGGTCAGGGGATTTGATTGGAGGATTTTGGGGGTTTGGGAGTTTTATTTGGGGGATTTTGGGGTTTGGGAGCTTTTGGGGAGATTTTTGGGGGTTTGTGGGAATTTATGGGGTTTTATTTGGGGTTATGGAGGATTTATGGGGGTTTGGGGGGTTTTGGGGGATTTGGGGGATTTTGGGGGGTTTGGGGGTTTATGGGATTTTATTGGGGGTTATGGGGATTTATGGGGATTTTAGGGGTTTTTGAGGAGTTTTGGGGGGATTTTGGGTGTTTTGAGGGATTTTATGGGGATTTATGGGGTTTGGGGGTTTATGGGCGATTTGTGGGGATTTTGGGGGTTCTGGGGGATATTGGGGTTCTGGGGGATTTTGGGGTTTTATGGGGATTTGGGGGGTTTGAGGGTTTCTGGGGGTTTATTGGGAGGGGGTCAGGGGTTTGTGGGGGTTCTGGGGATTTATGGGGGATTTTATGGGGGATTTTGGGGGGGTTTGAGGGGATTTCTAAGGGATTTATGGGGGGTTCTGAGGATTTATGGGGGATTTTATGGGGATTTCTGGGGGTTTTAAGGAGATTTCTGCGGGGTTTTGGGGGATTTCTAAGGGATTTATGGGGGGCTATGGGGGATTTATTGGGGAGTTCATGGGGGATTTCGGGGTTTTGGGGGATTTCTAAGGGATTTATGGGGGGCTATAGGGGGATTTATTGGGGGATTTTCTGGGGGTTTTAGAGATTTCTGCGGGGTTTGGGGGATTTCTAAGAGATTTATGGGGGGCTATGGGGGATTTTACGGGGAATTTTATGGGGGTTTATGGGGGTTTGGGGGATTTCTGAGGATTTCTGGGGAGGTTATGGGGGGGATTTTATGGGGGGATTTATTGGGGATTTCTTGGGGTGTTATGGGGGATTTTGGGGATTTCTGGGGAGTTGGGGAATTTCTGGGAGATTTTATTGGGGATTTCTGAGGGGTTTCGGTCCTGGGGGGCTCCTGGGGGTTTGTGGGGGATTTATGGGGATTCTGAGGGGTTGTAAGGGATTTACGGGGGTTTATTGGGGAATTTCTGGGGGATTTTGGGGTTTCGGAGGATTTTCTGGGGGAATTTAGGGGAATTATGGGGATTTCAGGGGTTTGTGAGGGTTTGTGGGGATTCTCTGAAGGATTTTCTGAGGGTTTCTGGGGGATTTCTGGGGAATTTATTGGGGATTTTTGGGGGATTTAGGGGATTTCTAGAGGATTTATGAGGGGGGTTATGGGGGATTTCTGGGGGATTTCTGGGGGATTTCTGGGGGATTTGGGGGGATTTTATGAGGATTTTCTGGGGGATTTATTGGGGTTTCTGGGGGATTTTCGGGGGGGATTTCATGGGGGTTTCTGGGGATTTATTGGGGATTTCTGGGGGGATTTATTGAGGATTTCTGGGGGATTTTATGGAGGATTTTTGGGGATTTATTGAGGATTTCTGGGGATTTTATGGAGGATTTTTGGGAATTTAAGAGGATTTTCTGGGGGATTTATTGGGGATTTCTGGGGATTTTCAGGAGGATTTCATGGGGGGTTTCTGGGGGATTTCTGGGGATGTATTGGGTATTTCTGGGGGATTTTATGGAGGATTTTATGGAGAATTTTTGGAAATTTCTGGGGAATTTTGGGGGATTTACGAGGATTTTCTGGGGATTTATTGGGGATTTTATGGAGGATTTTTGGGAATTTCTGGGGAGTTCTGGGGATTTTGTGGGATTTTACGAGGATTTTCTGGGGGTCTATTGGGGTTTCTGGGGGATTTTCGGGGGATTTCATGGGGTTTCTGGGGATTTATTGGGGAGTTTCTGGGGATTTTATGGAGGATTTTGGGAATTTCTGGGGGATTTATTAGGGGATTTTACGAGGATTTTCTGGGGATTTTTGGGAATTTCTGGGGGATTTTGGGGGATTTTACGAGATTTTCTGGGGATTTATTGGGGATTTCTGGGGGTTTCAGGGGGATTTTATGGGGATTTTCCGGGGATTTCTGGGGATTTTATGGAGAATTTTGGGAATTTCTGGAGTGATTTCTGGGGATTTTTAAAATTTCACGAGGATTTTGGGGATTTTATGGAGATTTTGTGGAGGTTTCAGGGGGGATTTAAGGGGATTTTATGGAGGATTTTTGGGAATTTCTGCGGGATTTCGGGGGAGTTCTGGAGAGATTTTTGGGGATTTTTATGGAGATTTTCTGGAGGTTTCAGGAAGGATTTAAGGGGGATTTTATGGAGGATTTTTGGGAATTTCTAGGGGATTTCGGGGGGTGTTCTGGGGGATTTTGGGGATTTTTATGGAGATTTTCTGGAGGTTTCAGGGGGATTTAAGGGGGATTTTATGGAGGATTTTGGGAATATCTGAGTGATTTCTGGGGGATTTTTGAGGATTTTGGGGATTTTATGGAGATTTTCTGGAGGTTTCACGGGAGATTTAAGGGGATTTTATGGAGGATTTTTGGGAATTTCTGGGGGATTTCGGGGGGGAGTTCTGGGGATTTTGGGGATTTTTATGGAGATTTTCTGGCGGTTTCACGGGAGATTTAAGGGGATTTTATGGAGGATTTTTGGGAATTTCTGCTGGATTTCCGGGGGAGTTCTGGGGGATTTTGGGGATTTTTATGGAGATTTTCTGGAGGTTTCACGGGAGATTTAAGGGGATTTTATGGAGGATTTTTGGGAATTTCTGAGTGATTTCTGGGGAGTTCTGGGGAATTTTGGGGATTTTTATGGAGATTTTCTGGAGGTTTCAGGGGGATTTAAGGGGGATTTTATGGAGGATTTTTGGGAATTTCTGGGGAATTTCGGGGGGTGTTCTGGGGGATTTTTGGGGATTTTTATGGAGATTTTCTGGCGGTTTCAGGGGGGATTTAAGGGGATTTTATGGAGGATTTTTGGGAATTTCTGAGTGATTTCTGGGGATTTTTGAGAATTTCACGAAGATTTTTGGGGATTTCAATGGAGATTTTCTGGGGGTTTCATGGGGGGATTTAAGGGGATTTTATAGAGGATTTTTGGGAATTTCTGGGGAATTTCGGGGGTGTTCTGGGGGATTTTGGGGATTTTATGGAGATTTTCTGGCGGTTTCAGGGGGATTTAAGGGGATTTTATGGAGGATTTTTGGGAATTTCTGAGTGATTTCTGGGGGATTTTTGAGGATTTTTGGGGATTTTATGGAGATTTTCTGGCGGTTTCAGGGGGATTTAAAGGGGATTTTATGGAGGATTTTTGGGAATTTCTGGGGATTTCGGGGGTGTTCTGGGGGATTTTTGGGGATTTTTATGGAGATTTTCTGGAGGTTTCACGGGAGATTTAAGGAGGATTTTATGGAGGATTTTTGGGAATTTCTGAGTGATTTCTGGGGGATTTTTTGAGAATTTCACGATGATTTTGGGGATTTTATGGAGATTTTCTGGAGGTTTCAGGGGGGATTTTAGGGGATTTTATGGAGGACTTTGGGAATTTCTGAGTGATTTCTGGGGATTTTTGAGGATTTTGGGGATTTTTATGGAGATTTTCTGGAGGTTTCGGGGGGGGATTTAAGGGGGATTTTATGGAGGATTTTTGGGAATTTCTGAGTGATTTCTGGGGATTTTTGGGAATTTCACGAGGATTTTGGGGATTTTATGGAGATTTTCTGGGGGGTTTCACGGGAGATTTAAGGGGATTTTATGGAGGATTTTTGGGAATTTCTGGGGGATTTCGGGGGTGTTCTGGGGGATTTTGGGGATTTTTATGGAGATTTTCTGGAGGTTTCAGGGGGATTTAAGGGCGATTTTATGGAGGATTTTTGGGAATTTCTGAGTGATTTTTTGAGGATTTTTGGGGATTTTTATGGAGATTTTCTGGAGGTTTCAGGGAGGATTTTAGGAGGATTTTATTGAGGGTTTCTGAGGATTTCATGAGGGATTTATTGGGAATTTACGGGCGGTTTTATGGGTGTTTTTACAGGATCTGAGAAGGTTTTATGGGGTTTTTCTGGGGTTTTACGATGTTTTTATTGGTTTTTTATGGGTTTTTTTATGGTCTCTCTCCCCCCACCGGCCCCACGTGCTCGCCCGGGGCCACTCAGAGCCCGCGGCGCCGATAAAAAGCGGCCCCAAAAACCCCAAAAAAATCCCAAACCCCTCCAAAAATCCCCCCTCGGAGCCGCCGGGTGGGGGCTGGAATTTTTTAATTGGTAAAAACCCGATTATTTGAATATTTTTTCCGTTTGTTTTTAATTTTTTCATTTTTCCACCTTTTTTGGAAGGTTTGGAAAGCGAAAATCGCGCTGGATTTATAAAGAGGTGAAGAAAACACCAAAAAAAGGGAAAATCTCGAATTTTTGGGGGTTTTTGGGTTTTAAAAGTTTCTGGCGGAGGTAAGTGAGCTCCGGGTTTATCCTGCGGGAATATTTGGGGTGGGATGGAGGAAAAGCGGAAAAATCCCAAAAAAATCAATTTTAAAGGAGGGGAAATACGAAAATTTGGGTTTCGAGTGGATTTTGGGAGTTAAAAATTAAAAATTTGGGTCTAAAGTGGGTTTTTTTGCGGGAAAAATGGAAAATTTGGGGTTTCGAGTGGATTTTGTGGGAGTGAAAAACCAAAAATTTGTGTCTAAAGAGGATTTTTGGGATAAAAAGTTCACGTTTCAGGTTTAAAGTGGTTTTTTAGAGGAAAGGCAAAAAAATTTTGGTTTAAAGTGGAATTTTGGGGTGAAAAGTTCAAATTTTGGGGATTCAAGCGGATTTTTGGCGGGAAAATGAGAAATTCGGGTTTAAAGTGGATTTTTGGGGGAAAATGAGATAAAAAGGATTTTTGGAGGAAAAATGAGATAAAAGGAATTTGGGGGATGTGATTAAAAATGATTTTTAAAAAATGGGCTAAAAAGGAATTTTTGGGAGTAAAAATGGGCTGAAAGGATTTTTGGATGAGGGAATGGAATAAAAGAGGATTTTTAAAATGAAGAAAAATTTTTTTCTTTTTTTGCCGGGGAGGGAATAAAAAGAAGATAAAAGAGTTTTTGGGTGTTTGAATTGCAGGGGAATAAAAAAAATCGGGATTTAAAGGGGAGGAGGAGGAGGAGGGGAGGGGAGGAAGAAACTTTTGTCCCGGCTCCAGGAAATTGTGTCAAAGGAAATCCCATAAATTTTATTGGGGATTTTATTGCGGATTTGATGGGTTTTATTGAGGTTTTATTGGGGTTTTTATTGGGGTTTGATTTATTAGGGCCTTTGGTGGCGCCTGGGAAAAAGCCGGGAGGGAGGAGAAGAAAATAACAAAAAAATGGGAGAGTGGGAAAATGGGAAAAATGGGGAATAAAAGGGAAATGGGGAAAATGGGGAAAAATGGGAAATGGGAAAATGGGGAAAAAATGGGAAAAAATGGGGAATAAAAGGGAAAAATGGGGAAAAATGGGGAAAAAATGGGGAATAAAAGGGAAAAATGGGGAATAAAAGGAAAAATGGGAAAAATGGGAAAATGGGGAAAAAATAGGGAATAAAAGGAAAAATGGGAAAATGGGAAATAAAGGGGAAAAATGGGAATGAAAGGGAAAAATGGGAAAATGGGAAATAAAGGGAAATGGGAAAAATGGGAATAAAAGGAAAAATGGGGAATAATGGGAAGAAATGGGAATAAAAGGAAAAATGAGGAAAATGGAGAAAATGGGGAATAAAAGGGAAAAATGGGAAAAAATCGGAAATAAAGGGGAAATGGGGGAATAAAAGGGAAAATTAGGAAAAATGGGAAAAAATGGGGAATAAAAGGAAAAAATGGGGGAAATGGGGAATAAAGGGAAATGGAGAATAAAAGGAAAATAATGGGGAAAATGGGGAATGAAGGAGGAAAATGGGAAAAATGGGGAATAAAAGGGGAAAATGGGGAAAAATGGGGAATAAAGGGGGAAATGGGGAATAAAAGGGAAAAAGGGAAAAATGGGAAAATGGGAAAAAATGGAGAAGAAAAGGGAAAATGGGAAAAATGGGAATAAAAGGAAAAATGGGAAAAAATGGGAAATAAAGGGGGAAAATGGGGAATGAAAGGAAAAATGGGGAAAATTGGGAAAATGGGGAAAAGGAAAAATGGGGAATAATGGGGGAAAAAATGGGAATAAAAGGAAAAATGAGGGAAAATGGAGAAAATGGGGAATAAAAGGGAAAAAATGGGGAAAAATGGGAAATAAAGGGGAAAATGGGGAATAAAAGGGAAAATTAGGAAAAATGGGAAAAATGGGAATAAAAGGAAAAAGGGGAAAAAGGAATAAAGGGGGAAATGGGAATGAAAGGAAAATTGGGCAAAATGGGGAAAATGGGGAAAAAATGGGAAAAATGGGGAATAAAAGGAAAAATTGGAAAATGGGGGAAAATGAGGGAAAGGGGGAAAATTGAAAATGGGAAAAATGGGGAATAAAGGGAAAAATGGGGAATAAAAGGGAAAATTGGGAAAAATGGAAAAATGGGAATAAAAGGAAAATGGGGAATAAAAGGGAAAATGGGAAAATGGGAAAAATAAGGAATAAAGGGAAAAATGGGAAAAATGGGGAAAAATGGGGAATAAAAGGAAAAATGGGGAAAATGGGAAAAATTGTGAATAAAAGGAAAAATGGAGAAAATGAGGAAAAAATGGGGAATAAAAGGGAAAAAATGGGAAAAATGGGGAATAAAGGGAAAATGAGGAATAAAGGAGAAAAATGGGGAAAAATGAGGGAAAAATGGGAAGGGGAAAATGGGGAATAAAGGGAAAATTGGGAATAAAGGGAAAAATGGGAAAATTGGGAAAAAATGAGGGAATAAAGGGGAAAAATGGGAATAAAGGGAAAATTGGAAATCGGGAATAAATGGGAGAATGGGAAATAATGGGAATAAAGGGAAAAATAGGAAAAATCGGGAAAATGGGAATAAAGGGGAGAAATGGAAATGGAAAAATATGGGAAAACAGGGGAAAATGGGAAATGGGAAAAAAGGAAAAAAATGGGGAAAAAAGGAAAAAATGGGGAAAAAAGGGAAAAAATGGGGAAAATTTAGGGAAATGGGAAAATGTGGAATAAAAGGGGGAAATGGGGGAACAGGACTCTGGTGCCCCCCAAAATCTGGACACAACCCCCCCAAAATTTCCAGTTCCACCCCAGTACATCCCAGTTTATTCCCAGTTCCATTCCAGTCCCAGTTTATTTCCATCCCAGTTCACCCCAGTCCATCCCAGTTTATTCCCAGTTCCATCCAGTCCATTTATTTCCATCCCAGTTCACCCCAGTCCATCCCAGTTTATTCCCAGTCCATCCCAGTTTATTCCCAGTCCATCCCAGTCCATCCCAGTCCCTCCCAGTCCCCCCTCAGCGGCACTTTTGGCCTAAACTCGGATTTATGAACAGAAACAGCACCAAAAAATTCAATTTTTCATCCCAAATTCCCCCAAAAATCGGCGGGTTTGGACCTTTTTTCACCATTTTCACCATTTTCCACCATTTTCCACCATTTTTTTCACAATTTTCCCACCTTTTTTCCACCACTTTCACCATTTTTCACCATTTTCACAAATTTTCAAATTTTTTCCCCCAATGTTTCACCTTCTTTCAACTTTTCCCACCATTTTAACCATTTCCCTGCCATTTTGCACCATTTTTCACCTTTTTTTCATTTTTTCCACCATTTTCCCCATTTTTCCCCATTTTCCCATAATTTCCTCAATTTTCCACCATTTTTTCTGAATTTTCCAACCTTTTCTCCCCCATTTTTCACCATTTTCAGCCATTCCCCACCAATTTTCCACACTTTCTCCCCATTTCCCCTTTTTCCATCACTTTTACCATTTCCCCCATTTTTTCCCGTTTTCCGCCACTTTTACCATTTTCCACCATTTTTTTTCACATTTTTCTCTATTTTCCAACTTTTTCCCACCACTTTCACCATTTTTCACCATTTTCACAAATTTTCAAAATTTTCCCCCAATTTTTTCACCCTCTTTTCCCTTTTTGCCACCATTTTAACCATTTCCCTGCCATTTTGACCATTTTTTCTCTATTTTATTCCTTTTTCCCTCCATTTTCCCCCATTTTCCCCCATTTTCACTATTTTTCCCCATTTTTCACCTTTTTTCCACCATTTCCTACCAATCTTTCCACCTTTTCCCCATTTCCCCTTTTCCATCACTTTTACCATTTCCCCATTTTTCCCTTTTTCCATCACTTTCACTATTTTCCATTTTCCATTTTTCCACCATTTTCTCACAATTTTCCCACCTTTTTCCACCACTTTCACCATTTTCATAAATTTTCAAATTTTTTCCCCCAATTTTTCACCCTCTTTTCCCCTTTTGCCACCATTTTAACCATTTCCCTGCCATTTTGCACCATTTTTTTTCGCTATTTTTTCCTTTTTCCCCCATTTTTCCCATTTTCCCCCATTTTTCCCCATTTACCCATTTTCCATCATTTTCACAATTTTCCACCATTTTTTCTCTATTTTCCACTTTTTCCTCCCACTTTTCTCCCATTTTCCCCATTTTTCACCATTTTTCCACATTTTCCACATTTTTCCACCACTTTTACATTTTCCCACTCCATTTTCTCATTTTCACCATTTTTCCAATTTCAACCTTTTCCACCATTTCCACCAAACTTTCCACATTTTCCCATTTCCCTTTTCCATCACTCTACCATTCCTCATTTTCCCATTTTCCGCCACTCTACCATTTTCCACCATTTTTTTCTCACAATTCTCCTTTCCACATTTTTCCTACTCACTTTCACCATTTTTCACCGCATTTTCACAAATTTTCAAAACTTTTCCCTAATTTTTACCTCTTTTCCTTTTCCCTATTTTAACCATTTCCTGCCATTTTGCACCATTTTTTCGCCTTTTTTCCCTCATTTTCCCCAAATTTTCCAACTCACTTTTCACCATTTCCCACCATTATTCCTATTTTTCACTCTTTTTCACCTTTCCTCACCTTTTTATTCCCAAACGTTTCCACTTTTCCCACGAATTTCCATTTTGGAAGTGTTTTTCCCCCAATATTTTATTTCTATTTCCCGCCCCAATATTTTTTATTTTTAGTTTTGGAAATTTTTTTAATCAAACTTTTTATTTTTAGGCACTTTCCCCTTATATTTTGCTTTTTTGAGGCTTTTCCCTCAAATATTTTTATTTTTTAGGCATTTTCCCAATATTTGGATTTTTTGGGGCTTTTTCTCCTCTCCAATATTTTTTAGGCATTTCCAAATATTTTGGGTTCTTTGCTGTTTTCCCAAATATTTTTAGTTTTTAGGCGTTTTTCCCAATATTTTGATTTTTTTTTTTCCCCCAAACCGCGCGATTTTTCTGAATTTTCCCGCATTTTAATCCTTTGAATATCACTAAAAATACAAAATTATATTAAAAACCATAAAGTTGTTTTTTTTTTTAATAATGAAATAATTACAGGTGGTAAAAATTAATGAAAATTATAAATGCGAGAGGAAAATAATCGGAAGATAACAGAAAAATAGCAAAAATTAATTTTAAAATAATATTTAAAATGTTTAAAAAAAGTGATTAAAAGACTTTAAAATGTTTTAAATATTTTAAAATGTTTTGAAATATTTTTAAAATGGTAAAATGTTTTTAAGATTTAATTTTAAAAAAGAAGTTTCAAAATGCTAAGAAAATAAGGTTTTAGAATGTTTTTTAAATGTAAAAAGGAAAAAGAGTTTAAAATCCAAAGAAATGTAGAATATGATCTTAAAATGTTTTAAAATTTTTAAAAATAATGTTTTAAAATGAAAAATAAGGTAAAAATGTTTAAAATGTTAAAAATAACCCAAACCCTTTAAAACTGTAAAAATATATGAAATGTATAAAATATATTTTTAAATTAAATTAAATTAAAACCCCGGAATTTCGCGCCCTCGAACTTTCTGCCCCCACGGAACCTCCGGGCGAAAAATCGAATTTTTACCCCCAAAAAAAAAAAAAAAAAAAAAAAGGAACAGAGAAGGAGGAAGGAAAAAAATTAAAATTGGGAGGTTTAAATTTATTTTTATCCGGTTTTTACCTATAAAAAATAAAATCGAGCGGTTTAAATTTATTTTTATGGGAAATTTTTCCATATAAAAACTAAAATCGGGAGTTTTAAATTGATTTTTATTGGGTGGGGGTTTTTTTACATCTAAAAATTAAAAGCCAGATATTTGAATTGTATTTTATGGGAATTTTTTAAAAATAAAAGTATAAAAGCGGGAAGTTTAAATTGATTTTTATTGTTATTTTTGCATATAAAAATTAAAAAACCAGGAGGTTGAAATGAATTTTTATTGGGTTTTTTATTTACATATGAAAATTAAAAATCCAGGAGATTTAAATTAATTTTTATTGTTCTTTTCCCGGAACAAAGCGTTGACAAAAGTCGGTTTTTACAGATTTTTTTTTTTTTCCCGGGAGCTTTTAGGGCGGGGAGGAGCCGGGAATTCTTCACTCCCAAAAATCCCAAAAAAATCCCAAAAATTAAAAAAAAAATCCCAAAATTCCCCCCCAAAAAATCCCCACATCCACCAAAGTCTAGCGGGGAGAAAATCCGAATTTTGGGGGTAAAAACAACGAAAAAATCTCCTTTTTTCCCCATTTTTTCCCCTTTTTCCGCCAAAAATCGTGGGCGTTGTTTAATTTTTTTTTTCCTGCTCATTCCGGATTTTTTTTATCCGGAATTTTGTTTTTAAAAATGTGGAAATTTGGGTTTTTTGCCGTTTTTTATGGCCGCGGTCCAGCGGGGGCGCCGTAAATTCGGGCCCGCGGCTCCCGGGACGTTTTTACGAGCGATCGGGGCCGGGAGAGGAAAATTTACGAGTTTTGGGGGGTTTTGGGTTTAAAAAATAAAAAAATATTGGTGTGGGTTGGGATGTTAAAAAAAAACGCGGGGGAAAAGGAAGGGAAAAAAGGAAAAAGGGGAAAATAAAGGAAAAGGGGGAAAAACAGTAAATGTAGGGGAAAAAAAGGCAGGAAAAAGGGAAAAATGGGAAAAAAAGGAGGGGGAGGAGAAAAAATGGGGAAATCGAAAAAAAAAGAGGAAAAACGGAAAAAAGGAGGGAGAAGGAAAAATGAGGGGAAAAAGGGAAAATAGAAAAAAAGAGGGTGGGAAAAAGGGGAAAAGGGAATAAAGAAAAGGGGGAAGGGGAAAAATAGAAAAATGAGGAGAAAAAAGGGGAAAGGGAATAAAGGAGGAAAAAGGGAAATAAAGGAAAAATAGGGGGAAAAAGGAGAAAAAGGAAAAAATGGGCAAAGGGGGAAATAGAGAAAAAGAAGGAGAAAAAATGGGGAAAGGGAAAAAAAGGGAAGGGGAAAAAGGTGGAAGGGAAAAATAGAAAAAATGTGGAGGAAAAATTGGGGGAAAGGAGAAAAAGGGAAAAAGGGAAAAAAGGGAAAAATGGGAGGAAAAGAGAGGAAAAAGGAATAAATGGGGGAAAAGGGAAAAATTTGGCAAAAGAGGCGAAAAAAGGAAGAAAAAAACAAAAGAGGTGGGGAAAGGGGGAAAGAAAAAGGAGGAAAAAGGGGGAAAAGGGGAAAAAAGGAAAAAGGGGAGGAAAAGGGGGAAAAGGGAAAAATAAGAGGGGAAGAAATGGGAGGGAGAAGGGGAAAGAAATTAGGGGGAAAGGGAAGAAAAAAGGGGAAAATTGGGAAAAGGAAAAATGGGAAACGGGGGAGAAAAGGGAGAAAAAAGGGAGATAAAAGGGAGAAAAAAGGAAGAAAAAAGGAAGAAAAAAGGAAAAGGGAAAAATGGGAAAGAGAGAGGAAATGAGGAAAAAATGGGAAAAAAGGAAGAAAAGGGGAAGGAGGAAGAAATGGGCGAAAGGGGAAGAAATTGGGGAAAAATGGGAAGAAATTGGAGTAAAAAAGGGAAGAAATGAGGAAAATTAGGGAAAGGGGAGGAAAAAATGGAAAAAAGAAAAGAGGAAAAAGAGGGAAGAAATGGGGGAAAAGAGAAGAAAAGGAAAAATGGGGAAATTGGGAAATTGTTAAGAAAGGGGAAGATTAAAAGGAGAAAAGAGAGAAAGGGAAAAAAGAGGAAAATTGATAAAGGGAGGGAAAAGGGGGAAATGGGAAATAAGGAGAAAAAAGGGAATAAAAGGAAAAAAAGGGAAAATACGGGGATAAAATGGAAATAAAGAGGAAAAGGGGAATAAGGGAAAGAGGGAAAAAAGGAGGAAAAGGAGGGAAAATGGGGAAAATTGAATAAAAATTTAAAACCGGAGGAAATTCGCGGGAAATCAGGGAAAAACTGGGATGAAAGGGGAAAAATCGGAAAAAAGGGAAAAAGGGGAGATAAGGGGAAGAGAGAAAAGGGGAAAAGGGAAAAAAGGGAGAAAAATGGGAGGGAAAATGGGGAAAAAAAGATAAAGAAGGGGGATAAGGGAAGAACGGAGAGAAGGAGAGAGAAAAAGGGAAAAAATTGGGAGGAAAAAGGGGGGAAAGTGGGAGAGAAAAATGGGGGAAAAATTGAGTAAAAAGTTTAAAACCGGGGGAAACTTCGAGGGGGAAAAGGGAAAAAAAGGGAAAAGGGAGAAAAGGAGAAGAGGGAAAGGAGAAAAAAGGGAATGGGAAGAAAGAAGGAAAAAGCAGAGGGAAAATAGAGCAAAAATATTCTTAAATCGCAGGGAAATGGGGAAAACTGGGGGGGGAAGGGAAAAAAGGAAAAAGGGAAAAAAAGGGAAAAAAGGGAAAAAAGGGAAAAAAAGGAAAAGGGGAATAAAGGGGAAAGGAGAAAAAGGAGGAAAAACTGGAGGAAAAATGGGGAAAAATTGAGGAAAAATTTAAAACTGGGGAGGAAACTCGTGAGGATATCAGGGGAAAACTTGGGGGAAAATGGAGAAAAAGGAAAAAGGGGGAAAAGGGGGAAAAGGAAAAAGGGAGAAAAAGGAGAAGAGGGAAAAGCAGAAGAGGAGAAGGAAAAAGAGAGAAAAAAGGGAATGGGAAGAAAGAAGGAAAAGCAGAGGGAAAATAGAGCAAAATATTCTTAAATTGCGGGGAAATGGGGAAAACTGGGGGGGAAGGGGAAAAAAAGGGAAAAGGGAAAAAAGGGAAAAAAAGGAAAAAAAGGGAAAAGGGGGAATAAAGGGGAAAGGGGAAAAACTGGAGGAAAATGGGGAAAAATTGAGGAAAAAATTTAAAACTGGGGGAAATCGTGGGGATATCAGGGAAAACTTGGGGAAATGGAGAAAAAAGGGAAAAAGGGAAAAAAGGGGAAAAAAAAGGGGAAAATGGGGAAAAAAAGGGAAAATGGGAATAAAAGGAAGAGGGAAAAGGAAAGTGGAGGGAAAATTGAGTAAAAAATTAAAAACCGGGGGGAAATCGCGGGGAAATCAGGGAAAAAATTGGGGAAAAATGAGAAAAAGGGGGAAAAATTGGGGAAAAAGGGGGGAAAAAAGGGGAGAAAAAGGACAAAAAGGGGAAAAGGACAAAAAGGGGAAAAAGGACAAAAAAGGGGAAAAGGGACAAATTTTTTGTCCCCAAAAATGGGATTTTTACCAGGCTCGGGTCACTGTGCGGGTCCGGGGGATCGGAGCTGCTGCCGGAGGCGCCGCGGCCCCAAAATCGCGGGAATTGGGAATTTTCCGCCTTTTCCTGAAGGGCCCGGGGCAGGAGAGGAGGAGGAATAAAAAAAACAAGGAGGAGGAAAAAAAAAAAAAAAGGAGGAGGAATAAAAAAAAAAAAAAAAAAGGAGGAGGGGGAGGGGCAGGGTGCCGAGCTCGCACATCCCAAAATTTCCATAATTTCCCGCTGGAGGGAGGGACGATTGGAAAATTAAAAATCCAAAATTAAAAATAAAGAAATTCAAATTAAAAATAAATAAATAAAAATGAAAAAAAAAAAAAAAGAAATCCAAATTAAAAATAATTAAATAAAAATTAAAAATTAAAAATTAAAAAAGCAAAATTAAAAATAAATAAATAAAATTTGAAAATAATTAAATAAAACATAAAAATAAATAAATAAAGGGGGGGACGATGGTTTCTCTCCCATTTTTAGCCGCGTTTTTATTATTTTTAGCTCGTTTTTTCCTCTTTTTAGCTCTTTTTTTTTATTTTAACTCTTTTTTTCCCTTCTTTTAATTTCTTTTTTTCCTTCTTTTAATCTCTTCCCCCTCTATTTTATCTCCTTTTTGCCTCTTTTTTATCCCCTTTTGCCTCTTTTTTATCTCCTTTTTTCTCTCTTGTATCTTTATTTTCGCTCTTTTTTTAATCTCATTTTTTTCTCTCTTATATCATTTCCCCCTCATTTAAATCTCCTTTTCCTCTCGTTTTTATTTCCTTTTCCTCTCTTTTTTCTCCCTTTTTTCCTTGCCCTTTCCCTCTTTAATCTTTTTATTTTCTTCTCCTTTTTCTCCCATTTTCCCTTTTTTCACTTTCCCATTTCCCCAAAAACTTTTCAATTCCGGGGCCGATTCAACCCTTTAAAATTCCCATTCACTGCGAAATTTCACCTTTTTTATTTTTTTTTAAAGACCCAAAATTTAAAAAAAAAAAAATCCCTAAAACCCAAAACTTAAAAACCTCCCCAAAAAAAAATTAAAAATTAAAAATCCAGAGTAAAACTTGGAATTTCCCAGCTCCGACTCCCGCGATTTTTTCCCTCCTCTCTTTTTTTTTTTCTTTTACCCTCATCCGGGATTTTTTTTTTTAAATCTTTTTTATTTTGGGGTTTTTTTTTTTTTCGGGGTTTTTGGGTTTTTCCTGGCGAGGCGGCAGCGGCACCTAGCGCTGCTCAGCCGCAATTCCCTTTCCAAAAACTCATTTCTCCCCTTTTAAAAAGTTATTTATAATTTTTAAATTCTTTCTTTACTTTTAAAATTATTTTTAATTTCTGGCACCAATTTTAGAGGCGGTTCCGCGCGGGGTTTGCTTTGAATAGCGAAATAATTTAAATTAAAATTAAGTGGTTTTTCCCCTTTTCTTTCTTTTTTTTCCCCTTTTTTCCCCTTTTTTCACTTTTTATTTTTTTCCCCTTTTTTCTTTTTCCCTCTTTTTCTCCCTTCTCTTTCCTTCTTTTTTCTTCATTTTTTTCCTTCTTTCTTTTCCTTTATTCCTTTTTCTTTCTCCCTTTTTCTCTCCTTTCCCCCTTTTCTCCCCTTTTATTTCTCTTTTCCTCCGTTTCTTCCTCCCTTTTATTCCCCTTTTATTCTCCTTTCCTCCCCGTTTTATTCCCTTTTTATTCTATTTTTATTCCCTTTTTATTCTATTTTTATTCCCTTTTTAATCCCTTTTAATTCCATTTTTATCCCATTTTTATTCCCTTTTTAATCCCTTTTAATTCCATTTTTATTCCATTTTTATTCCACTTTTATGCCATTTTAATTCCATTTTTTCCCCTCTCCCCTCCTTCTTTTTCTCCTTTTTTTCCCTTTTCCTCCTTAAACCAAAACCACAAAAAATATTAAAAATTAAATAAAATCTCTTTTTTTTCTGGCCATTCCTGGATATTTTTGGGACCCTCCCTCTCTTCCTCCCAAGTTTTACATTCCTGACTTTTTTTTTTTTTCCCTTCTCCGGCTCCCTTTTTATTTATTTATTTTTATTTCGTTCCCTCTTTTCCCACATTTTTTTTACCTCAAACGAGCCGGGGGCGGGGGATAAAAACCCGAGGAAAAAATCGGAATTTCAACCCCTCGCCCGTGGAAATCCACCTCTACAATTCTGGATTTTTTTTTTATTTTATCCCAATTTTTTGGTGGAATTTTGGGGTTTTTTCTCCACTCTCATTTTCTCCATCCCGGCCTTTTTTCTTTTTTTTTCTCTCTTTTTCTCAGTTTGGTTTTTTTCCAGCCTCCAGAGGCGCAAAAGAAGGGAGAGGTAAAAAAAAAACAAAAACAAAACTCCTCGGACTCTTTTTTTAGGATTATTTAAAATTTTTTTACGATTATTCCCATTTTGAACAATAATTTCCCTTTTTTTTTACGATTATTTTCCTTTTTTTTAAGATTATTTTCCCTTTTTTTACGATTATTTTCCTTTTTTTACGATTATTTCCTCTATTTTACGGTTATTTCCTCTTTTTTACGATTATTCCCATTTTTCATGATAATCCCCTTCCGTAATTAATAATTTCCTCATTTTTTACGATTATTTCCTCTTTTCCTGCCCTTGACTTTCTTCACCTCCAAATCTCTAAAAAAAAAAGAAAAACTTGTATAAACCTTAATTTATTTTATTACATTTTATTTCCCAGGGATTTCTCCTTCAGGAATTCCCAGAAAATC
Organism: Luscinia luscinia; assembly: GCA_034336685.1. Lineage (NCBI taxonomy): Eukaryota > Metazoa > Chordata > Aves > Passeriformes > Muscicapidae > Luscinia > Luscinia luscinia. Next base: position 385,932 of record JAKWBO010000035.1, on the reverse strand, counting down.
TCTAAAATGTGACAAAGAAGAAGAAAAATCGCAGTTTTTAATCCGATTTTTATTTTTTTTGGTCACCACTGAGCTCCTCAAGGGCGAAGTTCCGGATGAAAATGGTAAAAAAATGATTTCATATGATAAAAAATGATAAAAATTATTTTTAATTATTAAAAAATGATAATTTTTTCCCCCAAAATCCCTGGAGAGGTTTTTTATCGGGATGAAATCAAGGGGGTCGAAAAAAAGGCGCAAAATTCCCCTCAATAAAATAAAAACTCTCATTAATTAATTAATAAAAAAGCAATCCATCACCAATAAATCACCCATGAATCAAAAATAATAAAAGAGAAACTGAACCTTTCACCCCCAGGGAGAAAAAAACCCAAAACGCAACAAAAAGGAGGGGAAATAACAAATCTTGGGACTTTAAAAATCCGATTTTTTTCTTTTTTTTTAATCACGGAAATTCCCGAACAATTACAAGGAGACAAAGCAAAAATTTAATTTTTTTTTCCTTTTTTCCTCCTTATTTTTTTCCTCTCCCTTTTTTATTTTTTCCTTTTTTCCCCATTTTTTTTCTCTTTTGTTTTCCTATTTTTCCCCCTTTTTTCTCTTTTTTTTCTTTTTTCCCGTTTTCCTTTTTTTCCCCTTTTTTCTTTTTTTCCCTTTTTTTCCCCTTTTTTCTCCTTATTTTTTTTCCTTTTTTCCCTTTTTTTCTCTTTTGTTTTCCTATTTTTCCCCCTTTCTTCTCTTTTTTTTCTTTTTTCCCGTTTTCCTTTTTTCCCCTTTTTTCACTTTTTTTTTCTTTTTTTCCCCCTTTTTTCTCTCTTTTTTTTTCCTTTTTTCCCTTTTCCCCTTTTTTTCCATTTTTTCCCTTTTTTGGGAGGTTGAACCCGAAACCACGCGAAATATTTTTTGGGGAGATTTTTTGGGGGCAGAAACACGAAATAAAAACCACGAAACTTTCCAGCACAATTTTCCCACTGAAGCTCAGAGGCCGCCGGGGCAACTTTCAAAAATAATATTCCGATTTTATTTTCATTAAATACTCGACAGAAATTTTATACATGAGAGGTTGTAGCACAAGATTTTTCAATTCCATTTATTATTTTTTTTTGCACATTTCTCCCTTTTTATTTTTTATTATTTAATTTTTTCCCCGCTTTTTTCTCTCTCTACCTCTATGAACTCCATTTTTTCGCAATAATTTTAATTTTTCCCCCCCTTTTTTTTTTTTATTTTATTTTATTCTTTTTTTTTCCCTCAACATTACAGCGCTAAACATAAATATAAATACAGGTACCACGAACACAGAGAAAAATATTCACACAGAAACCGTCACAGTTTGTGAAGAGCCCAGGTAGCTGCAGAGACCAGGAGGATTCTCTCGGAAAAAAAAAATAAAAAATAAAATGCGAATTCGGGCGGGAAAGGCGCTTTTTTAAACGGCGTCTCACCGGGAAAATCGGATTTTTGTTCCTCGCCGGGCCAAATTTGCCCAAATTTCGCCCGATTTTTGCCCGATTTTCCCGATTTTTGGGGTGGGAATCTCCTGGCGGGGGAGGGGTTTATTATTTATTCCTCCTCATTAATTAGTTCATTTTTCCGCATTAATTCACTCATTTCTCCGCAATAATTCATTTCTCATTAATTCATTTCTCCACATCCACTCCTCCATTTTCACTTCTCCACTTTTATTTTTCCACTTTAATTTCTCTCTTTTATCTCCTTCCATTTTAATTCCTCCACTTTCAATTTCTCCACTTTTAATTCCTCTTTTTCCACTTCTCCAACTTGAATTTTTCCGCTTTTCATTTCTCCACTTTAATTTTCTTTTTTTCGCTTCCCCGCCCCAATTTTTCTATTTCCACTTTTCTGCTTTAATTTCTCTATTTCCCCTTCCCCGATTTCATTTTTTCCCTCTTTAATTTCCACTTTAATCTCTCTATTCCCACTTCAGGTTTTTTCCACTTTAATTTCTCCATTTCCCTTTCTCCGCTTCAATTATTCTATTTCCATTTCTCCGCTTCCATTTCTCTATTTCCATTTTGACTTTTTCCACTTTAATTTCTCTATTTCCACTTCGACTTTTTCCATTCAGTTCTCTATTTCCACTTTGATTTTTTCCACTTTAATTTCTCTATTTCCACTTCGATATTTTCCACTTTAATTTTTCTATTTCCACTTCGATTTTTTTCCACTTTAATTTTTCTATTTCCACTTCGATATTTTCCACTTTAATTTCTCTATTTCCACTTCGATATTTTCCACTTTAATTTCTCTATTTCCACTTTGACTTTTTCCATTCAGTTCTCTATTTCCACTTTGATTTTTTACACTTTAATTTCTCTATTTCCACTTTGATTTTTCCACTTTAATTTTTCTATTTTTCCACTTTAATTTCTCTATTTCCACTTCGATTTTTTCCACTTTCATTTCTCTATTTCCACTTCTCCACTTTCATTCCTCCCCCTCCATTATTCCATTTATCACCCCACGTTATTCGCCCTCCCCGCCGCTCTTTTTTTTTTTTTTTAATCGCGCGATTTTTTTCTTTTAATTTTTTTCCGACAACAACAAAAAAATAATTAAAAAAAATTTTAAAAAAAAAGGAAAAGGAGAGGAAGAGGAGGAAAAGGAGCTGCGGCCGTCACTCCTTCTTCTCCTCCTCTGTCTCATCGCGCTTCTCCTCCTTGGCCAAGCTGTCGGCGGCCGCCGCTCCCCCTCCCCCTCCTCCTCCTCCTCCTCCTCCTCCTCCTCCTCCCGCTCCTGCCAGCGTGGAGCTGAGGTTCGTCTCTTTTTTCCACTTCATGCGGCGGTTCTGGAACCAGATTTTGATCTGCCGCTCGGTCAGGCAGAGCGCGTTGGCGATCTCGATCCTCCTGCGCCTCGTCAGGTACCGGTTGAAGTGAAATTCCTTCTCCAGCTCCAGCGTTTGGTACCGGGAATAAATCTGGCGGCCGCGGCGGCGATCGGCGCCGTAACCCACTCCTGGCCCGGGGCGAGACAAAACAGAGCCCAAGTGGTCAGCGGGCAGCGCCCTGCCCCCACCGCCGCCTCCCCACCCCCCCCCGAGCGCGCAAAAATAAAGGAAAAAATGAAATCGCAGCGTCTCGTCTCGCTCCGGAGGGAACGGGGGCAACCGGGGCTTGGCAGCGCTTTGAGGCCGGGCTGGTTTGGGCGTTGAGGGGTTAAACTTGGATTTTGGGGGGTTTGGAGAAGATTCTGTTGGTTTTAGCCGAGATTTTGAGGCGTTTAGCGCAGATTTTGAGGGGTTTAGCGCAGATTTTGAGAGGTCTAAGCCCAAATTTTTAAAGGTTTGAGCTCGGATTTTGAAGGTTTTAGCTCGGATTTTAAAGGTTTTAGCTCAGATTTTAAAGGTTTTAGCTCAGATTTTGGGGGCTTAACTCAGATTTTGAAGGTTTTAGCTCAGATTTTAAAGGTTTTAGCTCAGATTTTGGGGGCTTGACTCAGGTTTTGAAGGTTTTAGCTCAGATTTTAAAGGTTTTAGCTCAGATTTTGGGGGCTTGACTCAGGTTTTGAAGGTTTTAGCCCAGATTTTGAAGGTTTTAGCTCGGATTTTGAAGGTTTTAACCCAGATTTTAAAGGTTTTAGCTCAGATTTTGGGGGCTTGACTCAGGTTTTGAAGGTTTTAGCTCAGATTTTGGGGGCTTGACTCAGGTTTTGAAGGTTTTAGCCCAGATTTTGGGGGCTTGACTCAGGTTTTGGGGGGTTTAGCCAAGATTTTGGAGAGATTTTAGCCAAGATTTTGACGGTTTTAGCCCAGATTTTTGGGGGGGGTTGATGTAGGTTTTGAGGGGTTTAGCGCAGATTTTTGGAGGTTTTAGCGCAGATTTTGGGGGGCTTGGCCAAAATTTTGAGGGGTTTAGCCCAGATTTTCAGAAGTTTAGCCCAAATTTTGAAGGTTCTAGCCCAGATTTCGGGGGATTCGAGGCAGTTTTTGAGTGATTTTGCCAAGATTTTGACAGTTTTAGCCCAGATTTTGGGGGTTTTACTCGGGTTTTAGGGCGTTTAGTCATTATTGTGAGGGTTTAAACCAAAATTTTGAGAGGTTTTAGCCCAGATTTTGAGAGGTTTTAGCACAGATATTTGGGGGGGAGTTGACGCAGGTTTTGAGGGGTTTCACCCAGATTTTGAGAGGTTTTATCCAAGATTTTGGGAAGGTTGCCTCAGGTTTTGAGGGGTTTAGACAAGATTTTGGGGGATTTAGCGCGGATTTCGGGGGATTTACTCAAGAATTTGGGGGGTTTAGTCAAGATTTTGAGGGCTTAAACCCAAATTTGTAGAGGTTTGACTCAGGTTTTTCGGGTTTTAGCCCAGGTTTTGGGGAGCTTAGGCCACGTTCTGCGGGGTTTTAACCCGGATATTGAGGGGGGTTAGTCAAGATTTGAAGGGTTTAAAACCGGGTTTTGCGGGGTTTAGGCCGGATTTGGAGGAGTTTTAGCCGCGATATTGAGAACTTTTAGGCCAGATTTAGCAAAGTTTTAGCTCAGATTTTTGTGGAGTTTTAGCTCAGATTTTACAGGGTTTTAACCCAGATTCTGCAGGGTCTAAACGCAGATTTCGTGGGGTTCTAACCCGGATTTTGAGTGATTAAATTGAATTTTTCAGGGTTTAAACCCAGGTTTTGCGGGGTTTCAGCCCAGATTCTTCGGGGATTTAGCTCAGACTTCATGGGATATTAACTCAGACTTTGCAGGGTTTTAACTGAGGTTTTGCGGGGTTTGAACTGAGATTTTGCGGGGTTTTAACTGAGATTTTGCGGGGTTTTAACTCGAGATTTTGCGGGGTTTTAACTCAGATTTTGCGGGATTTCAACTCGGATCTTACGGGGTTTTAACTGAGATTTTGCAGAGTTCTAACTCAGATTTTGCAGAGTTTTAACTGAGATTTTGCGGGGTTTTAACTCAGATTTTGCAGTTTTACCCCAGATTTGCCCAGAATTCCGCGGATCTTGGCGAGCCGGGGACGGCGAGGAAGTGGCGGCTTCCCCTCGGCCCCTGCTCGTGCCGCCCCCAAACCCTAAAACCCAAAACAAACAAACAAAAAACCCTTTAAAAAAAAAAAAAAAAAACACCCAAACCCCACAAACTTTTATTTCCCACCATAAAACCGCGCTCACTTTTTATCTCCCCGGCGCAGCTCCCCTCGGCGGAGCCGCCGGCGCTCTTTTATTCCCGTTTTATTCTTTAATTCCCTTTTACGAGCGCCGATATTTCACCGCCGGCCGAAAGCTTTTAATTAGAAGCGAGCCTAACAAGGCAGATCCCAACTCCGGCGGATAAAAAGGGGGCCCTGGCAGGCGCAAACAGCGAGCCGAGCGAAATTATTGTTTTTATGGGGCCATAAAAAGCTCGTTCTGCCGCGCAGGGGAGAGGAAAGGGGGGAGGAGGACACCGAGGGGGCGAAAAAGCCGTAAAAAGCAGCGAGTTTATTTTAATTTATCGCTCCCTTCGGCCGTAAAATAAAAAAATAAATAAATGATAAAAAAAAAAAAGGAAGTGAAAAAGGGAAATGTGTGTTAAAAGAGGAAAATAAGTGTTAAAAAAGGAAATAATAAAAGGAAAATAATAAAAAAGTGGGGGGGAAGGGGAAATAAAGAGGGAAATGATAAAAAAGAGGGAAATAAATGGGAAATAATTAAAAGAGGGAATAAAAGGGGGAAATAATAAAAAAAACGGAAATAAGAAGGGAAAATTATTTTTAAATGGAGGAAAAAATGAAAGTAATTTTTAAAATGGAGAGGGGAAAGGAAAATAATAAAGAATGGAAATAAACAGGAAAATAGTTTAAAAATGGAAAATGAAGAGGCAAAATATGGAAAAAATGGAGGGAAAATAAGGAAAATCATAAAAAATGGAGAAAAAAAGGAAAAATAATTAAAAAGAGGAAAATAAGATGGAGAAAATTATAATCAAAAGTGAAATTGAAAGGGGAAAAATTTAAAAATGGAGGAAAATGGGAAAATCATTTTAAAATGGAGGAAAATAATTAAAAATAGAGAAAAAAAGGGAAATTACCAAAACATGGAAGATAAAGAGGGAAGTAATAACAAAAATTAAGAAAAAAATAGGGAAAAATAATTTTAAAATTTGAGGAAAAAAAGGAAAAATAATTTAAAAAATGGAGAAAAAATGGGAAAATAAAATAAAAATGGAAATTAAAAGGATAATAACAAAAAATGGAGGGGAAAAAAGGAAAATAAGTTTAAAACTGAGGAAAAAAGGGGAAAATAATAAAAAACGGAGAGAAAAGGGAAATACTTTTAAAATTGAGGGAAAAAAGGGAAAATAAGAAAAAATTGAGGGGAAAAGGAAAATAAGAAAAATTGAGGGGAAAAAAGGGAAAATTGGGGGAAAAGGAAAATTGGGGGAAGGGGAAAATTGGGGGGAAAGGTGAAAATTGGGGGGAAAGGGGAAAATTAGGGGAAATACGAAAAAATGGAGCTGAAAAAAAGGGAAAATCATGAAAGACGGAGGGAAAAAAATAGAAAAATAATTTAACAAGGGGAATAATTTTTATGAGGGCAATAAAATTTTTTTTTTTAAAGAAATGGTGGGAACTCACCGCTGTGCGAGTTCATGCGCTGCATCCAGGGGTAGATTTGGATGCTCGCCTTCTGCTCCTGCGCCGCCGGCCGGCTCTGCTCGCCCGGGAACTCCTGCGCGATGGAGCCGGGGGGGGTCCCGCCGTGCGCCGCCACCCCCGCGCTCTGGCGGCAGCTGGCCAGCACCTCCTTATCCTGGTAGAAACCCGAGCCGTAGTCGTAAGGAGAGCGGCCCGAGCCGAAAACCACGGCGCCGTCCTGGGGCGAGTAGAAGGGCGAGGAGTAGAGGCGGTTCTGCGCCACGGCCGCGCCGTAGCTCGGGAAGTGGCGCACGGGCTCGTAGCCCGAGTTGAGCGCGGCCACGTTGGGCAGCACCTCCTGCGCGCCGCCGAGGTGGCACTGCAGGCTGCCGTTGGGGAAGTACGAATTCATCGCGGCCTCCGCCGGCTCGCCGCTTTTTTTCCGCTTTTTTTCCGCTTTTTTCCGCTTTTTTCCCGCTTTTTTCCGCTTTTTTTCCGCTTTTTTCCGCTTTTTTTCCGCTTTTTTTCCGCTTTTTTCCCCCGGTTTTGGCTCCTCTTGAGGGGGTTTGGGAGGGTTTTTTTTGCGGGGTTTTCTTCCTCCTTCTGCGCTTTGTTTTGGGTTGGTTTGGTTCGCGTCTTTTATTTGTTCTTCTGTTCCTTCCTCTTTTATTCTTCTGTTCCTTCCTCTTTTATTCCTCTGTTCTCTCCTCTTTTTATTCCTCTGTTCTCTCCTCTTTTATTCCTCTGTTCCTTCCTCTTTTATCCTTCTGTTCCTTCCTCTTTTATCCTTCTGTTCTTTCCTCTTTTTATTCCTCTGTCTTTTCCTCTATATCTTCTTCTATTTATTCCTCTATTTCTTCCTCTATTTTTCCTTTCTTTTCTTCCTCAATCTTTCCCTTTATATATTCCTCAGTCTTTCCATCTATTTCTTCCTCTATTTCTTCCTCAATTTTTCTCCTCAATTTATTCCTCGATTTATTCTCTTTCCTCCTCTATTTCTTCCTCTACCCCTCAATTTCTTCTTCTATCTCTTCCTCAATTTTTTCCTCAATTTTCTCCCTCAATTTCTTCAATTTCTTCCTCAATTTTCTGACCTTTTCCCCCACTTTATCCCTCACTTTCCTCCTCTATTTCCCCTTTATTTGTCCCTCTATTTCTCCCTCTCTCCTCTGTCTCTTCCCCCTCTATTATTTCCTGTTTCCCTCAATTATTTCCTGTTATTTCCTCTATTTCTCCCTCAGTTATTTCCTCTGTTTCTTCCTCTTTATTTCCCCTCTACCCCTTCCCTTTCTATATTTTTCTTTTATATTTTCCTCTATTTCCCCTTTAATTTTTCCCTCTATTTTCCCTGATTTTCCCTTTATTTTTTCCCTCTATTTTCTCGCTAATTTTTCTCTATTTTCTCTCTATTTTCTCCTTTATTTTTCTCTCTATTCCCCTTTATTTTTTCTCTATTTTTTCTCTATTTTCTCTCTATTTTCCCCTTTATTTTTCTCTCTATTCCCGCTATTTACTCTCTATTTTCTCTATTTTCTCTATTTTCTCTCTATTTTCTCTCTATTATTTTCCCCTCTATTCCCCTTTATTTCCCCTTCTCTACCCCTTGCACCCCTTTAACACCCAATAACTTAAATTATATTTTCAATATTTTTTTTTCAATTTTTTTTTCCTTCAATCCTTCTCTCTCCCTCTTTTTTTTTTTTTCCCGGCGCCACCTGGGCCCGTGCGATTTCTTTTAATATTTATTTCGGTCTCCAGTTTGTAGTCGGAAGTAGAGGATTGTTATAGGGAAGGCTCAGCTCCAGGACGGACAGAATGACACGGCCACGTGACCCGCGCCGGGCCAATGGCGAGCCGCGTGTCAAAAACGGCAAAAAAAAAAAAAAAAAGAAAAAAAAAAAGAAAAAAAATTGCTTTTTTCGCCCGTGGCCGGTCCCTGGTTGAAACTAAGTGGGCATGGAAAGTAAGTCCGGCAAACCCCCCAGAATAAAATAAAAAATAAATTAAATAAAATATTTGGGGCAGCGGGTTGAGATTGGAAGGGGGGGGCGCGGCCGCAAATTCCCCATTTTTAATCTCAAATTTTTAACTTTTCCTCTTTTATTTCATTATTTCCCCCCCACCCTCCTCTTTATTTTCTCCGATTCTCCCTCCTCCTTTTTAATTTAATTTATTCCTTATTGATACATCTTTCTTTACCGCGCTTTCCTCTTTTAGACCTCTATATTTATTTTTTTTTAATGATTATCATAATTATTATTCTTTCCAAGAAAAGCTGCGCTTAAATATCTCCTAATAAAGCGGCTCCCAATTCCCAGCAATAAATCTCCGGCGTCCACAGAATATTAAGCCATAAATTACCCTCGCCCTCTCTCCTTTTTTTTATTTTTATTTTTATTTTTTGAATATTTTCCTTAATTTTTTTAATTTCAATTTTTTTCCCACTCCTTCTTTTTTTTTTTTTTTTTTCTTTTTTTCTTCTCCCGCTCTGGATATTTAAGGATTTCATCAAGGGAACTAATTTAAATTTTTAAAAAAAGGAGGAAAAAATAAAATTTAAAAAGAGGAAAAAAGGGGGGGTTGGGATAAACATGGCGACCTCTCCATGGATGAGGCGGGATCGGGAGCGTTCCCAAATTCCCGGCAAATTTTAGGGATAAAAAAGAGAATTTTAGGGAAAAAACCCCAAACCCTCAGCAGGCTGCGAAGTTGCGATTTCTCCTCCGCTTTTTGGGGCGTTTTGCTGCGATTTTGGGGAATTTTTAGGAGGAAAAGAACGGGGAAAAAAAAAAAAAAAAAGAGGATTTAAGGTCGGGAAGAGCGACCGGGGTCGGAATTCCCAAACTTTTCTCGGGAATTTTCCCGGCCGGGGAAAAGGATCCCGAGCTCATTTTCACCCCTAAAAAATCCCCAAAATCTCCGCAAAATCGGCCCCTACCTGCAGCTCCCGCGGGACACGCGGTATCCTCCAAAAAAAAAAAAAAAATTCCGATTATTGCGGGGGAACCCTCGGCCTCCTCCTCCTCCTCGCGGCCGCTTTTTGTTGTTTTTGGGTTTTTTTAAAAAACCTCAAACCGCCTCTTTTTTTTTTTTATTTCAAAACATCCCAAAAATGCAAAACATTCGTTGCTCCCCTGGAGCGAAATTTAAAGAAAATTATATTTTTTCTTCTTTGTTTTTTTTAACTCAAAGATTTTTTTTCCCGACAAAGAAAAACCCCAAAGGGATTTTATTTTTTTTTTTAATTTTGGGGAGGGGGGAATAATTCTTTGCCCCCCCAGCTATGACAGGAACCCGGATGCCAAAGGAATTTTATGTTCTTTTTCCTCTGGCAAACAAAGCAAAGTCGTCAATGGCAGCAATAAAACCATAAAGGGGGAAAAAAACACCCAAAAAAGCACAAAAACACCCAAAAAAAAAAAGGCGCAAAAAACGCCCCCAAAAAAGCACGAAAAATACCCAAAAAAGCACAAAAAACACCCCCCAAAAAAAAGCACAGAAAACATAAAAAAACCCCACAAAAACAACCAAAAAAGCACAAAAAACACCCAAAAAACACCCCAAAAAAACCCCGGAGTTTCCTCCAAACAGGGGAAAAATCGGAATTTTTTACCCCAAAATTTGCCCCGGCTGGGGGAGGATCCCACGCGCGGCCTTGGGGGAGAATTCCCGGAATTTTCCTCCCCAAAATTCCCAAATTCCGCGAGTTTTCCACCCAAAATTCCCAAATTGCTGCCGGAACCGCCCCGGTTTGGGGTTAAAAATCGCGATTTTCGCTGCTGGGGATTTTTTGGGTCAGGGAACCCAAAATTGGGAATTTGGGGAATTTGGGGGAATTTTGGGGATCCCAAATCCCGGGATGGAGAATTTGGGGCGGAATTTGGGGCAGGGCCGGAACTTGGCGGGAGTTTCCAGCGGGGAAAAACTTTTCCTTTTTTTTTTTTTTTATTCCTTAAATTTCATTTTTCTCTGAGTTTTTTCCTCGTTGTTCCCTTTTTCATTTTTCCCCATTTTTCCTCATTTTTTCCCCTTTTTTGCCTCTTCCCTCCGCTTTTATTTTTATTTTTATTTTGGTTTTTCCTCCTTTTTTCTTCCTTTTTTTCCATTTTTTCAACTCTCCCCCCTCGCTTTTATTTTTATTTTTATTATTTAATATCTATTTTATTTTTTTTTTAATTCCAAGGTGGGCTGGAGACCTGCGGGATAATCCCGAGAGCTCGGGGGAAGTTTTAAGTGTTTTATTACTTCTCTAAACAGAGGGCGAGTCCTAAAAGTCCGCTCGATTTATAGAGAGCAGAAAGCAGCTGCCGTAAAACACAAAAAAAAAAATAAAAAACAACCCCAAAACACAACCACGCTCCAAACCCTGATTTATTTTTGCGACAGAAAAACGCTAAAAAATTAAATTAAAAAAAAACCAACACCAAACAGCGCGGAAGTTTTATTAAAAATCAACAAAACCCTTCAAAAATCTGAATTTTAATTAAATTTTGGACGCGTTTAAAGGGATTTTTAGGGGTTAAAAATGGATATTTTGATTTTTTTTTTTCCCGACAGCACGAGGAGAAGGAGGGAGGGGATTTCTGGGGAGATTTCTGGGTCTGCAAACAATTACGGGAACTCATCAGCGGGAGCGGGAGCAGATGTTTTATTAAAAGTGCTGGAAATTTGGACAAGTCCTGCAGCAGCCGCTCTTTGTTCCAGAAAAAAAACAAAAAAAACAACAAAAAAAAGCGAAAATCCCAAATAATTCCCCTTCCCCAATTTTATATTCCTCATTTTTATAAAATTGTTCTTTTTGTGGCCGCCCCGAGGTAAAAAAATGGGGGGAAATAAAGATTAAAAAGGGGAAAAATAATTTAAAATTCAGATTTATCCCCCCCGACTCGCAGCGGTGATTGAGGGGCGGGTGATAAAAAATAATTTGGTTTAAAATCGCGGATTTTTGGGAGCGCGCTGTTTAAAAATCCCAAATTTTGGGGTCTCGCGGGAATTGGCAAAAAATCCCAAATTCTGCCTCCCCCTCCCGCCCTAAAGCGGCCCCAAAATCGCGATTTTTGGGGGTTTTTGGGGTTTTTGGGGTTGTATTCGGGTTTTTTAAAAGTTATTTGGGGTCAACCCCGAACTCCCCCAAACTCAGGACTCAGAACTCGCAGCTCCCCCCAAAAAATTCAAATTTTCCGCGGGGATTTTGGGGTGAAAACGCTGAAAAATGGGAATTTTGGAGGGAAAAAAAGGGGAATTTTGGAGGGAAAAAAAGGGAAATTTTGGGGGTTTTTAGGGAGGAAAAAGGGGAAAATTGGGATTTTTTTGGGGGGAAAACGGGGAATTTTGGGTTTTTTGGAAGAAAAGGGAAATTTGGGGTTTTTTGGGGGGGAAAAAAGGAGAATTTGGGGTCGCGCCCCCCCCGCGGCCTCGCTGCGGCTGCGCGGGGCCGCTCAAAACCTTCCAGTTCTTTATCCCAAAATTTCCTTTTTCCCCCCAAAAATCCCAGATCTCTTCTCTCCTTTTTCCCTTTTTCTCTTTTTTTATTTTCCTCTTTCCTTTTTATTTTTTTGTCCGTTTTCCTCCCCTTTATTTTGACGTTTCTGGCGCACGTGAGCCCCTCATTTATTTATTTTTATTTTTATTTTTAATTTTCTCCCCCTTCCAGCTCCTTTCCTGCTCAAATCTCCTTTTTATTTTGGGTAAAAATCCAAATTTTTTAATATTTAGGAAAATCCATCAAACTGGGGGAGCAACACCCCGAAAAAGTGGAGAAAAACGGGAAAAAATAAAACAAATTGCAGGCGGAAAATTGAATTTATTTCATCCTGGAGGGGCCGCGATGTTTTTGGGGTGAAACCCGCGAGGTCTGGAAATTCTTAATTAATTAATTCAAATTAATAAATATCCGGATTTCCCCCTTTTTGGAGTTCTGGGGGAGAGGTTTTGTTTTGTTTTGTTTTTTTGGGTTTTTTTTTAGAGTTTCCCTCTGGATTCCGATGGCCTGGTCACTAAAAATGCGATTTTTACCCCAAAATCCCGCCCTGAAAAAATTAATTCATTCCCAATAAACCGAATTTTCCCGAGCAAAAATCGGAATTAAAGCCCTTTTTTTCCGTTTTAATTTAATTTATTTGGGATTTCAAGCTCCTCACCCCTTGATTTTGATCCTAAATGGGTAAAAATGGGTAAAAAATGGTAAAAAAATGAGATTTTAGCAGCAGGAGAAGCCCAGACGAGGCTTTTTTTGGGGCCTTTTTTATTGATTTTCCCTTTTTTTAATCCCCTCGAAGGAATAAATTAAATTTATTTCATTTTCCGGGTGGTTTTGGGGAAATGCAGCAAAAGTTTGGGGTGAATCCGATTTTAACGAGTTTATTTTTTTCCCCTCAACTTTTTGAAGTTTTTTAATTTAAAAAAAAAAAAAGGAATTTTGGTTTTAATTGGGGCAGGGGGAGGGGAATGATTTATTTCGAGATTTTTTTTTTTTTTTTTTTGCTCCTGGCTCAGATTTATTGATGAAAACAAAAGAGAGGCAGCGCCGGAGGGAGGCAAAAAATAAAAATAAACCAAAATAAAATAAAGTAAAATAAAACCCCCAAACAAATCTCGAGGAATTTACCCCAAAAATCAAAATTTAACAGCAAAAAAAATAATAGGGGAAAAACCCCAAACCCGGGAATTTGTGTTAATTAATTTAATTTATTAATTAAACTTGAAAAGAGAGGGAAAAATGAGGAAAATTCCGATTTTAAGGGTGGGAGGGGTTGGGAAAATTCCTGAATTTGGGAGAAATTTGAGGATTTTTGGGCTGATTTTGCAGGAAAATCTCGAATTTTGGGTCCAAAATCCGCTCGGGGGAAATGGATAAAATCGAATTGGGTTGGTTGCTTTGAAATTAATTATTGGTGTTTTTCTTAATGAGGTTTTGGGGGAAAAAAATCCCGAAAATCCCCAAAAATTCCAGTGGGAAAAGGAGAGGGGAGGCCATGACGTCACGAGGGTTTTGGGGTGAAAAATGCCCAAGAAAAATGAATTTTTTAAGGTGAGAAATCCCCCAAAAATGCGATTTTTCTGGGTGAGAAATCCCCAAAAATGCGAATTTTTCAGGGTGAGAAATGCCCCAAAAATGCGAATTTGCAGAGGTGAAAAAACCCCAAAAATGTGAATTTTTCGGGTGAAAAATACCCCAAAAATTCTGGTTTTTTTTCTCGCATTTCCAAAGCTGCTGCTGAGGGGGGCAGAGCACAAAAATTTGAGTTTTTTGGGGAGAATTCCGGCGTGAAAACACAATAAAATAATAATTATACTTTTAAAAAATCAGTTTAATGTTTTATTTTTCACCCAAACCAGGCGGGGATTTAATAATAGCGAGCCGGGATGGAACAATAATTAAATAATAATAAAATAATAATAAAATAATAATAAAATAATAACCGGAATTATAATAAAAATCGCTTTAATTCCCATTATTTCTTTTTGAAGGCGCTGATTTGCAGTGGATTTATGGAGCAGAAAAACCCAATAATTCGGGATTTACTTCAATAAATTCATTTTTTAAGTGAAGGGGAAAAAAAATAAATAAAAATAAAAAACTCCCGCGGCTGTTTCTTATCAATTTTGGAACTTTCTCGCTTTTTATGGCTCGAGGTGATTTAAAAGCTGCGAAAGGGTCGTAAAAAAAAAGAATAAAAAGGAAAAAAAAAGTTTAAAAAAATCCAAATTTGTCCCAGAACGAGGAGAAAGTGAAAGGGAGGAGATTTGGCAATTGTGGGGAAAGGTTAAAGGAAAAAATTTTATTTTTAAATTGAATTTTTGGGGTGGAAAAAGGAGGTTTTGGGGTCTCTGGGTGGGGGTTGGTGGCGCTTCCAAAAATTCCCAAAAATCTCATTTTTTCAGCGGGTCCAAGAGCGAAAAAAAAGGAGGAAAAAATTAAAATAAAGGGGAAAAAAGTCAAAGTAAAAGCGGGGGGAAGTCAAAATAAAGGTGGGGGAAATTAAAATAAAGAGGGGAAAAATTAAAAATAAAGGTGGGGAAAAATTAAAATAAAGAGGGGGAAAATGAAAATAAAGAGGGGGAAAAATAAAAATAAAGAGGGGGAAAAATTAAAATAAGGGTGGGAAAAAATAAAAGAAAGAGAGGAAAAAATCAAAATAAAGAGAGGAAGAAAATCAAAATAAAGAGGTGAAAAAATCAAAATAAAGAGAGGAAAAATATTGATAAAGGCGGAAAAAAATCCAAATAGAGGCCGGAAGAAATCAGAATAAAGAGTGGGGGAAATCCAAATAAAGGAGGAAAAAAACCGAATAAAGGAGGGAAAAAACCTCGAATAAAGGAGGAAAAACAAATTAGGCGGAAAAAACTGAAATAAGGAGGAAAAAATCCCGAATAAAGGAGGAAAAAAACCGAATAAAGAAGGTAAAAAACTGAATAAAGGAGGGAAAAAATCTCAGTAAAGGAGGGAAAAAAATGCAATAAAGGAGGGGAAAAAAACAGAATAAAGGAGGAAAAAAATCGCAATAAAGGAGGGGAAAAATCGCAATAAAGGAGGGAAAAAACAGAATAAAGGAGGAAAAAATTCGCATAAAGGAGGGAAAAAATCGCAATAAAGGAGGGGAAAAAACCTGAATAAAGGAGGAAAAAACTGAATAAAGGAGGGGAAAAACCAGAATAAAGGATTTTAAAAATCGCAACAAAGGAGGGAAAAAATCGCAATAAAGGAGGGGAAAAAACCGAATAAAGCAGGGAAAAAAACCCAAATAAAGGAGAAAAAAAAACCGAATAAAGGAGGGAAAAAACCAGAATAAAGGATTTTTAAAATCGCAATAAAGGAGGGAAAAAATCGCAATAAAGTATTTTGAAAATCGCAATAAAGGATTTTTAAAATCGCAATAAAGGATTGAAAAAATCGCAATAAAGGATTGAAAAAATCGCAATAAAATATTTTTAAAATCGCAATAAAGTATTTTAAAAATCGCAATAAGGCGGGAATATCGCGACGAGGCGGGGCTGCGCGGTCCCGTCACTTGGTGGCACTGTTCAAACCCCGCCGACAACAGCAACAAAAATCCCAAAAATCCCAAATTTTCACCTCCGGGACTCCCGGACCTGCCAACCCCGAGTCCTGCGGGGGATTCCAATAATTCCATTTATCGCCCGTTTTTAACCCTTTTTTTTTTAGTGTTTTTTTCACTTTTTTAATTTATTTTGGTTTTTGTTTTTTTTTTTTAGTTTTCTTCTTTTTTTCCAAGTGAATAAAAAAATTCAATTTATCGGCGCTTCTAAACCTTTTTTTCCTGTTTTTTTCCGCTCTTTTTAAATTTTTATTTAATTTTTTTCTCTCTGCATCTCTTCCCACCCCGATTTTTTTTTTTAAGGATTTTTTTCTTGTTGTTTTATTTTTTTTTTTTTATTTTCTCCTCCCCGCCCCCCATTGAAGCTCCGGGCCTTTGAGGCTTCGGGGACAAAGAGGATTTTTCGTCCAGACGCCGCAAATTGGGGCCAAATTCGCTTTTTTATGGTGTTTGTGTCTGGCGGGGCCGCGGGGGGGGCGGGGCGGCTCCTCCTTTTTTTTTTCCTTTTTTTCCCTTTTTTCTTCCCTTTTCCCCTTTTTTTTTCCTTTTTTCCCTTTTTTTTTTTCCCTTTTTTCCCTTTTTTTCCCCTTTTTTTTCCCCTTTTTTCCTTTTTTTTTTCCCCTTTTTTTTCCTTTTTTCCCTTTTTTTTCTCCCTATTTTCCCCTCTTTTTTTCCCAATTTTCCCCCATTTTTCCCAATTTTTTGCCTTTTTTCCTCCCTATTTTCCCCTCTTTTTTCCCAATTTTCCCCATTTTTCCTAATTTTTTACCATTTTATTCCAAATTTTTCCCTCTTTTTTTTCCCTTTTTCCTCCCCATTTTTAACCCATTTCCTTCCCTTTTTTTTTGGTAATTCCCACCCCAATTTTATCTTTTTTTCCCCATCCCGAATAATAATATTTTTAATATTTTGACATATTTTAATATTTTGACATATTTTGACTATTATAAAATATTTTGAAATATTTGGGACATTTGGAATTAGAAAATTCAATTTTTTCTCATTCTCTCCCCATCCTGGATAATATTTGAAATATTTTGAAATATTTTAAATATTTGAATACTTTGTAATATTTTGGATACACTTAATAATTGGGAATATTTAGAATATTTAGAATATTTTGAATTTAACACCGATTTTAGCCCCTCCCCAAGCACTGAAAAATTCAATTTTTTCTCTTTTCTCCCCCCATTTTTCCCGGCAGCAGCAGCAACAAAACCCCCAAAATCTCCCAAAAAATCCAAATACTCCCAACAATCCAACCCCAAACCAAATTTCCTCTTTTCTGCCCAATTTTTAATTCGATTTCCCCCAATTTGACCAATTTTTGGAGCTTTTTTCCCTCCCCTCTCCCCAAACTCAACCCTTGAGAGCAAAAAAAAAAACCCCAAAAAATCAAATTTTCACCCCAAAACTCCGAGATAAAACCACAACTCTTCCAAAATCTCATTTTCCCCAGAAATCACCCCAAAACCGCGCTGAAAAATCAAATTATTTCCTCCTAAACCCGCGATTTTCGGGCAATTTGGGAATTCGGCGCTTTCCAGGAATTTTTGTGGTTTTGGGGAATTTTTTAGGGGTTGTTTTGGCTTTTTTTGGATTTTTTCCAGCCGATGAATTCGGGATTAATTTGAATTTATCCGGTTGAGAAATCAAATCCGATTGAAGATTTTATCGCGGTTCTGGCTCCAATTAAAATGGATTTTTTTTTTTTTTTCCTGGTTGCACAATTTTAATTCCCCGTGAACTTCTCACCCCGAGAAAATGGAAATAAATCCTCGAAATCCTCGGGCTGGCATCTTGATTTTCCAGGGATTTTCTTATTTAAATCTTAATTTTCTATGGAAGTTTCTTATTAAAATCTTTATTTTCCACTCAATTTTCTCACTTAAATCTCAATTTTCCATTCCCTTTCCTTATTTAAATCTTTATTTTCCCTTCAGTTTTCCATGTTAAATCCTTATTTAATTCCCCAACTTAATTTCTTTTTCCATTTAATTGTCTCATTTAATATTTTCCTCTTTAATTTTCACATTAACCCATTTTTCCCCTTTAATTTCCACATTTAACTTTTTTCCTCTTTAATTTTCTAATTCAAATCATTTTTCCCATTTTATTTTCTCATTTAACCCTATTTTCCATTTAATTTTCTTATTTAATCAATTTTCCCTACTTAATTTTCATATTTAACTTTTTTCCTATTTAATTTTCTCATTTAAATAATTTTTCCTATTTAATTTCCACATTTAATTTTTCCCATTTAATTTCCTCATTTAACCCATTTCTTCCTATTTAATTTTTCCCCATTTAATGTTCTCATTTAATTTTTTTCCCATTTAATTTTCCCATTATTTCCATTTAATTTTCACATATAATCCATTGTTTCCTATTTAATTTTCTTATTTAACTTTTTCCTATTTAATTCTCACATTAATCCATTTTTCCCATTTAATTTCCTCATTTAACCAATTTTTCCTATTTAATTTTCTTATTTAATTTTTTCCTTTTCAATTCTCACATTAATCCATTTTTCCCATTTAATTTCCTCATTTAATCCATTTTTCCTATTTAATATTTTTATTTAACTTTTTCCTATTTAATTCTCACATTAATCCATTTTTCCCATTTAATTTCTTCATCTAACCCATTTTTTCCCATTTAATTTTCTTATTTAACTTTCTCCTATTTAATTTTCTAATTTAACTTTCTATTTTAACTTTTTCCTATTTAATATTTTCTTATTTAACTTCTTCCTATTTAATTCTCACATTAATCCATTTTTCCCATTTAATTTCCTCATTTAACCCATTTTTCCCATTTAATTTTCTAATTTAACTTTTCTCCTATTTAATTTTCTTATTTAACTTTTTCCTATTTAATTCTCACATTAATCAATTTTTCCCATTTAATTTCCTCATTTAACCCATTTTTTCCCATTTAATTTTCTTATTTAACTTTCTTCTATTTAATTTTCTAATTTAACTTTTTCCTATTTAATTTTCTAATTTAACTTTTTTCCTATTTAATTTTTTTCCCATTCAATTTTCCCATTAATCCACTTCCACATTTAATTTTCCCATTTATCCCATTTCCCCATTTCATTTTCTCTTTCCATTCCTTCCCTGGAACCATTCCCTCATTTAATTCGATTTTTTTTTCCCCTTGATTTAATTTTCCCGGCGCCCGATTCCATTTCAAAGCCTCCCGATTTCATTTAATTCCTTTTTTTTTTCCCCACCCCCAAAAAATCCGCGATTTCCGGCGATCCCGTCAATAGCGCCCAAATCCCCAATAAATCCACATTACAGCAAATTAATTCCTTCTGCTTCCAAAAAAAAAAAAAAAAAAAAGGAGAAAAAGGCAGGAAAAACCCAATTTCCAAGGAAATCAATCACCCGCCCCCGACATCCCAAAAATGTCCCGAGGCCCCCGGAAAACGCCAGAACAGAGCGAAAAAATCGATTTTTCTGCTGCTTTATTTTGAATTTTTTTTTTCTTTTTCTTAATTCGGAGGGGGAGGGGAAAAAGCTGGAAAAGGAAAATTTTGGGTGAAAAACAGCAAAAAAAAAAATTCAAATTACCGCCCCCCAAGCTGCGATTTCTGGCATCATGTGGTTCCAATCAGCGCTCAGAAAATTCTCTTTTTACGACTCGGCAACAAAACCCGCGGAAATCGGGATTTTTCCTCTTTTTTTCACTTTTTCCACTTTTCTCTTTTTCCCCCTTTTTTTTCCACTTCTTTTTTTTTCTCCACTTCTTTTTTTTTCCACTTTTTCCCCCTCTTTTTTTCCATTTTTTCTCTTTTTTCACTTTTTTCCCCTTTTTTTTTAACTATTTCCCTCCTCTTTTTTCTACTTTTTTTCCCCTTTTTTCCCTTTTCACACTATTTTTTCCTTTTTCCTCTTTTTTCCACTTTTTCCCCTTTTTCGTCTTCCCCCTATTTTCCACTTATTTTTTCCACATTTTTCCCTCCTTTTTCCCATTTTTTCCCATTTTTCCCCCTTTTTTCCCTTTTTTCCACTTTTCCCCCCATTTTCCACTTTTTTCCCTCTTTTTCCCCCCTTTATTTCCCTTTTTTCCCTCTTTTCCCCTCTTTTGTTCCACTTTTGTTCCGCTTTTTTCCTCATTTTTTCTGCTTTTTCCACTTTTTCCCTCTCTTTTTTTTCACTTATTTTTTCCCTCTTTTTTCCTCTTTTTCCTCCTTTTTTCCCCCCTCATTTTTTTCCTTTTTTTTCCACTTTTTCCCCTCCTTTCCTCGCCTTCTCCACCCTAATTTTTTGGTTTTATTCCGCTTTTGAAAGAAATAAAAAATAAAAATAAAAGCGGGGGCAGAGGAGGAGTTGGGAGCCTGAAATTCACCACAAAAAAAAAGGAAAAAAAGGAAAAAAGAGGGAAAGTTTAAAAAAAGGGGGAGAAATGGGGGGAAAAATGAATAAAAAGAGAATAAAATGGAATAAAATGAAATAAAAAACCACGGCGGCGCTGGGCCCTGATAATTCCCCCAAGGTTTTCCCGGATTTCCCAAAATTCTGATTTTTTTGGGAATTTCCCCTTTTGTTTTTTGCAGTTTTTTATTTCCCCACCCCTTTTCTCTTTTCCCCTCTCTTTATTTAATTTTTTATTTAATTATTGTTTTATTCTCCATTTTCACGGCGGCACCAGAAATTTTTCCCCCCTCCCCTCCCACAAAAAAATTCCAAGAAAACTTTCAAACTTTTTTTTTTTATGGAAAATCACCAAAACACTAAAAAACCAACAACAATGACGTCATCTCCAAGAGAAATGCCAAAAAAACCCCAAAATCCTCTTTTCCCACCCCAAAATCCTCTTTTCCCACCCCAAATTCCATTTTCCCATCCCCAAATCCACCCCAAAAATTTGGGATTCATCCCAAAATCCTCCCCAGCCCCTCCCCCCGCTGGGATTTGGATTTCCCAGCGCTGAAAATTCCGAATATTTTAATTAAAACGTCCGAAAAATGAGAATAATTCCAATTATAGAAGCGCCCCGTGCTGGGAATTTGCTGGTTTTGTGGAGTTTTGGGGTTTTTGGGATTTTTGGGGATTTTTTAGGATTTTTTGGGGGTTTTCCAGGGGGAGGGGAGGGATCAGGTGATGGGTGGGGGAAGGTGGGACGAGAATAAAAAGGGTCGGGGTTGAAATT